>JBBBDQ010003720.1:0-10960 GCA_037127315.1 Ascarosepion bandense | reverse complement strand
AGATTTTCTCTATTTTAATCTGAAATATGAAAATGTGCTTTATTTTCATCTTATTTTGTCTTTTTTCAATAAAAAAATTTCAAAATAACCTTGTTTCCCGTGATATTTTTTCTTTTTTTAATCTGAAATATGAAAATGTGCTTTATTTTCTTCTTGTTTTGTCTTTTTTCAATAAAGAATTTCAAAATGACCTTGTTCCCCTTGATATTTTCTCTTTTTTAATCTGAAATATGAAAATGTGCTTTATTTTCACATTATTTTGTCTTTTTTCAATGAAAAAGTTCAAAATAACCTTGTTTCCCTTGATATTTTCTTATTATTAATCTGAAATATGAAAATGTGCTTTATTTTCATCTTATTTTATCTTTTTTCAATAAAAAATTTCAAAATAACCTTGTTTCCCTTGAAATTTTCTCCTTTTTAATCTGAAATATGAAAATGTGCTTTATTTTCATCTTATTTTGTATTTTTTCAATCAAAAATTTCAAAATAACCTTGTTTCCCTTGATATTTTCTCTTTTTTAATCTGAAATATGAAAATGTGCTTTATTTTCATCTTATTTTGTCTTTTTTCAATAAAAAATTTCAAAATAACCTTGTTTCCCTTGATATTTACTCTTTCTCTAATCTGAAATATGAAAATCTGCTTTATTTTCGTCTTATTCTTTCTTTTTTCAATAAAAAATTTCAAAATAACCTCGTTCCCCTTGATATTTTCTCTTTTTTAATCTGAAATATGAAAATGTGCATTATTTTCATCTTATTTTGTCTTTTTTCAATAAAAAATTTCAAAATAAACTTGTTTCCCTTGATATTTTCTCTTTTTTAATCTGAAATATGAAAATGTGCTTTATTTTCATCTTATTTTAGCTTTTTTCAATAAAAAATTTCAAAATAACCTTGTTTCCCTTGATATTTCCTGTTTTTTAATCTGAAATATGAAAATGTGCTTTATTTTCGTCTTATTTTGTCTTGTTTCAATAGAAAATTTCAAAATAACCTTGTTTCCCTTCATATTTACCCTTTTTTAATCTGAGATATGAAAATGTGTTTTATTTTCATCTTATTTTGTCTTTTTTCAATAAAAAATTTCAAAATAACCTTGTTTCCCTTGATATTTTCTCTATTTTAATCTGAAATATGAAAATGTGATTTATTTTCATCGTATTTTGTCTTTTTTCAATAAAAAATTTCAAAATAACCTTGTTTCCCTTGATATTTTTTCTTTTTTTAATCTGAAATATGAAAATGTGCTTTATTTTCTTCTTGTTTTGTCTTTTATCAAAAAGAATTTCAAAATGACCTTGTTACCCTTGATATTTTCTCTTTTTTTAATCTGAAATATGAAAATGTGCTTTATTTTCACCTTATTTTGTCTTTTTTCAATGAAAAATTTCAAAATTACCTTGTTTCCGTTGATATTTTCTTATTATTAATCTGAAATATGAAAATATGCTTTATTTTCAACTTATTTTATCTTTTTTCAATAAAAAATTTCAAAATAACCTTGTTTCCCTTGATATTTTCTCTTTTTTAATCTGAAATATGAAAATGTGCTTTATTTTCATCTTATTTTGTCTTTTTATATAAAAAATTTCAAAATAACCTTGTTTCCCTTGATATTTTCTCTTTTTTAATCCGAAATATGAAAATGTGCTTTATTTTCAACTTGTTTTGTATTTTTTCAATAAAAAATTTCAAAATAACCTTGTTTCCCTTGGTATTTACTCTTTTTTTAATCTGAAATATGAAAATGTGCTTTATTTTCGTTTTATTTTTTATTTTTTCAACAAAAAATTTCAAAATAAACTTGTCTTCCATGATATTTTCTCTTTTTTAATCTGAAATATGACGATGTGCTTTATTTTCACCTTATTTTGTCTTTTTCAATGAAAAATTTCAAAATAACCTTGTTTCCCTTGATATTGTCTTATTATTAATCTGAAAAATGAAAATGTGCTTTATTTTCATCTTATTTTATCTTTTTTCTATGAAAAATTTCAAAATAACCTTGTTTCCCTTGAAATTTTCTCTTTTTTAATCTGAAATATGAAAATGTGCTTTATTTTCATCTTATTTTGTCTTTTTTCAATAAAAAATTTCAAAATAACCTTGTTTCCCTTGATATTTTCTCTTTTTTAATCTGAAATATGAAAATGTGCTTTATTTTCATCTTATTTTGACCTTTTTCAATAAAAAATTTCAAAATAACATTGTTTCCCTTGATATTTTCTCTTTTTTAATCTGAAATATGAAAATGTGCTTTATTTTCAACTTATTTTGTCTTTTTTCAATAAAAAATTTCAAAATAACATTGTTTCCCTTGATATTTTCTTAATATTGATCTGAAATATGAAAATGTGCTTTATTTTCATCTTATTTTATCTTTTTTCAATGAGAAATTTCAAAATAACCTTGTTTCCCTTGAAATTTATTCTTTTTTAATCTGAAATATGAAAATGTGCATTTTTTTCATCTTATTTTGTCTTTTTTCAATAAAAAATTTCAAAATAACCTTGTTTCCCTTGATATTTTCTCTATTTTAATCTGAAATATGAAAATGTGCTTTATTTTCTTCATATTTTGTCTTTTTTCAATAGAAAATTTCAAAATAACCTTGTTTCCCTTGATATTTTTCCTTTTTTTAATCTGAAATATGAAAATGTGCTTTATTTTCACCTTATTTTTTCTTTTTTCAATGAAAAATTTCAAAATAACCTTGTTTCCCTTGATATTTTCTCTATTTTAATCTGAAATATGAAAATGAGCATTATTTTCATATTATTTTGTCTTTTTTCAATAAAAAATTTCAAAATAACCTTGTTTCCCTTGATATTTACTCTTTTTTTCATCTGAAATAGGAAAATGTGCTTTATTTTCGTCTTATTTTTTCTTTTTTCAATAAAATTTTCAAAATAACCTTGTTTCCCTTGATATTTTCTTATTATTAATCTGAAATATGAAAATGTGCTATATTTTCATCTTATTTTGTCTGTTTTCAATAAAAAATTTCAAAATAACCTTGTTTCCCTTGATATTTTCTCTTTTTTAATCTGAAATATGAAAATGTGCTTTATTTTCAACTTATTTTGTCTTTTTTCAATAAAAAATTTCAAAATAACCTTGTTTCCCTTGATATTTACTCTTTTTTTAATCTGAAATATGAAAATGTGCTTTATTTTTGTCTTATTTTTTTTTTTCAATAAAAACTTTCAAAATAAACTTGTTTTCCATGATATTTTCTCTTTTTTAATCTGAAATATGAAAATGTGCTTTATTTTCACCTTATTTTGTCTTTTTTCAATGAAAAATTTCAAAAGAACATTGTTTCCCTTGATATTTTCTTAATATTAATCTGAAATATGAAAATGTGCTTTATTTTCATCTTATTTTATCTTTTTTCAATAAAAAATTTCAAAATAACCTTGTTTCCCTTGAAATTTTCTCTTTTTAATCTGAAATATGAAAATGTGCTTTATTTTCACTTATTTTGTCTTTTTTCAATAAAAAATTTCAAAATAACCTTGTTTCCCTTGATATTTTCTCTATTTTAATCTGAAATATGAAAATGTGCTTTATTTTCATCTTATTTTGTCTTTTTTCAATAAAAAATTTCAAAATAACCTTGTTTCCCTTGATATTTTTTCTTTTTTTAATCTGAAATATGAAAATGTGCTTTATTTTCTTCTTGTTTTGTCTTTTTTCAATAAAGAATTTCAAAATGACCTTGTTCCCCTTGATATTTTCTCTTTTTTAATCTGAAATATGAAAATGTGCTTCATTTTCATCTTATTTTGTCTTTTTTCAATGAAAAAGTTCAAAATAACCTTGTTTCCCTTGATATTTATTATTATTAATCTGAAATATGAAAATGTGCTTTATTTTCATCTTATTTTATCTTTTTTCAATAAAAAATTTCAAAATAACCTTGTTTCCCTTGAAATTTTTTTTTTAATCTGAAATATGAAAATGTGCTATATTTTCGGCTTATTTTTTCTTTTTTCAATAAAAAATTTCAAAATAAACTTGTTTTCCATGATATTTTCTCTTTTTTAATCTGAAATATGACAATGTGCTTTATTTTCACCTTATTTTGTCTTTTTTCAATGAAAAATTTCAAAACAACCTTGTTTCCCTTGATATTTTCTTATTATTAATCTGAAATATGAAAATGTGCTTTATTTTCATCTTATTTTATCTTTTTTCAATAAAAAATTTCAAAATAACCTTGTTTCCGTTGAAATTTTTTCTTTTTTAATCTGAAATATGAAAATGTGCTTTATTTTCATCTTATTTTGTCTTTTTTCAATAAAAAATTTCAAAATAACCTTGTTTCTCTTGATATTTTCTCTTTTTTAATCTGAAATATGAAAAAGTGCTTTATTTTCATCTTATTTTGTCCTTTTTCAATAAAAAGTTTCAAAATAAGCTTGTTTCCCTTGATATTTTCTCGTTTTTGATCTGAAATATGAAAATGTGTTTTATTTTCATCTTATTGTGTCTTTTTATATAAAAAACTTCAAAATAACCTTGTTTCCCTTGATATTTTCTCTTTTTTAATCCGAAATATGAAAATGTGCTTTATTTTCAACTTATTTTGTATTTTTTCAATAAAAAATTTCAAAATAACCTTGTTTCCCTTGGTATTTACTCTATTTTTAATCTGAAATATGAAAATGTGCTTTATTTTCGTTTTATTTTTTATTTTTTCAACAAAAAATTTCAAAATAAACTTGTTTTCCATGATATTTTCTCTTTTTTAATCTGAAATATGACGATGTGCTTTATTTTCACCTTATTTTGTCTTTTTCAATGAAAAATTTCAAAATAACCTTGTTTCCCTTGACATTTTCTTATTATTAATCTGAAAAATGAAAATGTGCTTTATTTTCATCTTATTTTATCTTTTTTCTATAAAAAATTTCAAAATAACCTTGTTTCCCTTGAAATTTTCTCTTTTTTAATCTGAAATATGAAAATGTGCTTTATTTTCATCTTATTTTGTCTTTTTTCAATAAAAAATTTCAAAATAACCTTGTTTCCCTTGATATTTTCTCTTTTTTAATCTGAAATATGAAAATGTGCTTTATTTTCATCTTATTTTGTCTTTTTTCAATAAAAAATTTCAAAATGACCTTGTTTCCCTTGATATTGTCTCTGTTATAATCTAAAATATGAAAATGTGCTTTATTTTCCTCTTATTTTTTCTTTTTTCAATAAAAAATTTCAAAATAACCTTGTTTCCCTTGATATTTTCTCTATTTTAATCTGAAATATGAAAATGTGCTTTATTTTCATCTTATTTTGTCTTTTTTCAATAAAAAAATTTCAAAATAACCTTGTTTCCCTTGATGTTTTCTCTTTTTTAATCTGAAATATGGAAATGTGCTTTATTTTCATCTTATTATGTCATTTTTCAATAAAAAATTTCAAAATAACCTTGTTTCCCTTGATATTTACTCTTTTTTTCATCTGAAATAGGAAAATGTGCTTTATTTTCGTCTTATTTTTTCATTTTTCAATAAAATTTTCAAAATAACCTTGTTTCTGTTGATATTTTCTTATTATTAATCTGAAATATGAAAATGTGCTTTATTTTCATCTTATTTTATCTTTTTTCAATAAAAAATTTCAAAATAACCTTGTTTCCCTTGATATTTTCTCTTTTTTAATCTGAAATATGAAAATGTGCTTTATTTTCATCTTATTTTGTCTTTTTTCAATAAAAAATTTCAAAATATCCTTGTTTCCCTTGATATTTTCTCTTTTTTCATCCGAAATATGAAAATGTGCTTTATTTTCAACTTATTTTGTCTTTTTTCAATAAAAAATTTCAAAATAACCTTGTTTCCCTTGATATTTTCTCTTTTTTAATCTGAAATATGAAAATGTGCTTTATTTTCATCTTATTTTGTCTTTTTTCAATAAAATTTTCAAAATGACCTTGTTTCCCTTGATATTGTCTCTGTTTTAATCTGAAACATGAAAATGTGCTTTATTTTCCTCTTATTTTTTCTTTTTTCAAAAAAAAATTTCAAAATAACCTTGTTTCACTTGATATTTTCTTATTATTAATCTGAAATATGAAAATGTGCTTTATTTTCATTTATTTTATCTTTTTTCAATAAAAAAATTTCAAAATAACCTTGTTTCCCTTGAAATTTTCTCTTGTTTAATATGAAATATGGAAATGTGCTTTATTTTCATCTTATTTTGCCTTTTTTCAATAAAAAATTTCAAAATAAATTTTTTTCCATGATATTTTCTCTTTTTTAATCTGAAATATGAAAATGTGCTTTATTTTCATCTTATTACATCTTTTTCAATAAAAAATTTCAAAATAACCTTGTTTCCATTGATATTTTCTCTTTTTTAATCTGAAATATGAAAATGTGCTATATTTTCAACTTATTTTGTCATTTTTCAATAAAAGATTTCAAAATAACCTTGTTTCCATTGATATTTCGTCTGTTTTAATCTGAAATATGAAAATGTGCTTAACTTCTTCTTATTTTGCCTTTTTTCAATAAAAAATTTCAAAATAACATTGTTTCCCTTGCCATTTTCACTTTTTTAATCTGAAATACGAAAATGTGCTTTATTTTCATCTTAGTCTGACTTTTTTCAATAAAAAATTTCAAAATAACCTTGTTTTCCTTGATATTTTCTCGTTTTTAATCTGAAATATGAAAATGTGCTTTATTTTCATCTTATTATGTCTTTTTCAATAAAAAGTTTCAAAATAACCTTGTTTCCCTTGATATTTTTCCTTTTTTTAATCTGAAATATGAAAATGTGCTTTATTTTCATCTTATTTTGTCTTTTTTCAATAAAAAATTACAGAATAAACTTGTTTTTCTTGAAATTTTCTCTTTTTTAATCGGAAATATGAAAATGTGCTTTATTTTCATCTTATTTTGTCTCTTTTCAATAAACAACTTCAAAAAATTCATGTTTCCCTTGATATTTTCTCTTTTTTAATCTGAAATATGAAAATGTGCTTTATTTTTGTCTTATTTTGTCTTTTTTCAATAAAAAATTTCAAAATAACCTTGTTCCCCTTGAAATTTTCTCTTTTTTAATCTGAAATATGAAAGTGTGCTTTATTTTCATCTTATTTTGTCTTTCTTCAATAAAAAATTTCAAAATAACCTTGTTTCCCTTGATATTTTCTCTTTTTTAATCTGAAATATGAAAATGTGCTTTATTTTCATCTTATTTTGTCTTTTTTCAATAACAAAAATTTCAAAATGATGTTGTTTCCGTTGATATTGTCTCTGTTTTAATAGGAAATATGAAAATGTGCTTTATTTTCATCTTATTTTGTCTTTTTTCAATAAAAAAATTTCAAAATAACCTTGTTTCTCTTGATGTTTTCTCTTTTTTAATCTGAAATATGGAAATGTGCTTTATTTTCATCTTATTATGTCATTTTTCAATAAAAAATTTCAAAATAACCTTGTTTTTCTTGATATTTTCTCTTTTTTAATCGGAAATATGAAAATGTGCTTTATTTTCATCTTATTTTGTCTCTTTTCAATAAACAACTTCAAAAAATTCATGTTTCCCTTGATATTTTCTCTTTTTTAATCTTAAATATGAAAATGTGCTTTATTTTCATCTTATTTTCTCTTTTGTCAATAAAAAATTTCAAAATAACCTTGTTTCCCTTGATATTTTCTCTTGTTTAATCTGAAATATGAAAATGTGCTTTATTTTCATCTCATTTTGTCTCTTTTCAATAAAAAATTTCAAAATGACCTTGTTTCCCTTGATATTGTCTCTGTTTTAATCTGAAATATGAAAATGTGCTTTATTTTCATATTATTTTTCTCTTTTCAATAAAATATTTCAAAAAAATCATGTTTCCCTTGATATTTTCTCGTTTTTAATCTGAAATATGAAAATGTGCTTTATTTTCATCTTATTTTGTCTTTTTTCAATAAAAAATTTCAAAATAACCTTGTTTCCCTTGATATTTTCTCTTTTTTAATCTGAAATATGAAAATGTGCTTTATTTTCATCTTATTTTGTCTTTTTTCAATAAAAAATTTCAAAATGACCTTGTTTCCCTTGATATTGTCTCTGTTTTAATGAAAATGTCTCCCTTGATATTTTCTCTTTTTTAATCTGAAATATGAAAATGTGCTTTATTTTCATCTTATTTTCTTTTTTCAATAAAAAATTTCAAAATAACCTTTATTTTCTTGAAATTTTCTCTTTTTTAATCTGAAATATGAAAATGTGCTTTATTTTCATCTTATTTTGTATCTTTTCAATAAAAAATTTCAAAATGACCTTGTTTCCCTTGATATTGTCTCTGTTTTCATCTGAAATATGAAAATGTGCTTTATTTTCATATTATTTTTCTCTTTTCAATAAAAAATTTCAAAATAACCTTGTTTCTCTTGATATTTTCTCTTTTTTAATCTGAAATATGAAAATGTGCTTTATTTTCATCTTATTTTGTCTTTTTTCAATAAAAAATTTCAAAATGACCTTGTTTCCCTTGATATTGTCTCTGTTTTAATCTGAAAAATGAAAATGTGCTTTATTTTCATCTTATTTTGTCTTTTTTCAATAAAAAATTTCAAAATAACCTTGTTTCCCATGATCATTACTCTATTTTTATGTGAAATATGAAATATCTTTTTTCAATAAAAAATTTCAAAAATTTCATGTTTCCCTTGATATTCTCTGTTTCCAAAAATTCATGTCTCCCTTGATATTTTCTCTTTTTTAATCTGAAATATGAAAATGTGCTTTATTTTCATCTTATTTTCTTTTTTCAATAAAAAATTTCAAAATAACCTTTATTTTCTTGAAATTTTCTCTTTTTTAATCTGAAATATGAAAAATGTGGTTTATTTTCATCTTATTTTGTCTCTTTTCAATAAAAAATTTCAAAATGACCTTGTTTCCCTTGATATTGTCTCTGTTTTAATCTGAAATATGAAAATGTGCTTTATTTTCATATTATTTTTCTCTTTTCAATAAAAAATTTCAAAAAAATCATGTTTCCCTTGATATTTTCTCGTTTTTAATCTGAAATATGAAAATGTGCTATATTTTCATCTTATTTTCTCTTTTGTCAATAAAAAATTTCAAAATAACCTTGTTTCCCTTGATATTTTCTCTTGTTTAATCTGAAATATGAAAATGTGCTTTATTTTCATCTCATTTTGTCTCTTTTCAATAAAAAATTTCAAAATGACCTTGTTTCCCTTGATATTGTCTCTGTTTTAATCTGAAATATGAAAATGTGCTTTATTTTCATATTATTTTTCTCTTTTCAATAAAAAATTTCAAAAAAATCATGTTTCCCTTGATATTTTCTCGTTTTTAATCTGAAATATGAAAATGTGCTTTATTTTCATCTTATTTTGTCTTTTTTCAATAAAAAATTTCAAAATAACCTTGTTTCCCTTGATATTTTCTCTTTTTTAATCTGAAATATGAAAATGTGCTTTATTTTCATCTTATTTTGTCTTTTTTCAATAAAAAATTTCAAAATGACATTGTTTCCCTTGATATTGTCTCTGTTTTAATGAAAATGTTTCCCTTGATATTTTCTCTTTTTTAATCTGAAATATGAAAATGTGCTTTATTTTCATCTTATTTTCTTTTTTCAATAAAAAATTTCAAAATAACCTTTATTTTCTTGAAATTTTCTCTTTTTTAATCTGAAATATGAAAATGTGCTTTATTTTCATCTTATTTTGTATCTTTTCAATAAAAAATTTCAAAATGACCTTATTTCCCTTGATATTGTCTCTGTTTTAATCTGAAATATGAAAATGTGCTTTATTTTCATCTTATTTTGTCTTTTTTCAATAAAAAATTTCAAAATAACCTTGTTTCCCTTGATATTTTCTCTTTTTTAATCTGAAATATGAAAATGTGCTTTATTTTCATCTTATTTTGTCTTTTTTCAATAAAAAATTTCAAAATGACCTTGTTTCCCTTGATATTGTCTCTGTTTTTAATGAAAATGTCTCCCTTGATATTTTCTCTTTTTTAATCTGAAATATGAAAATGTGCTTTATTTTCATCTTATTTTCTTTTTTCAATAAAAAATTTCAAAATAACCTTTATTTTCTTGAAATTTTCTCTTTTTTTAATCTGAAATATGAAAATGTGCTTTATTTTCACCTTATTTTGTATCTTTTCAATAAAAAATTTCAAAATGACCTTATTTCCCTTGATATTGTCTCAGTTTTAATCTGAAATATGAAAATGTGCTTTATTTTCATATTATTTTGTCTTTTTTCAATAAAAAATTTCAAAATGACCTTGTTTCCCTTCATATTGTCTCTGTTTTAATCTGAAAAATGAAAATGTGCTTTATTTTCATCTTATTTTGTCTTTTTTCAATAAAAAATTTCAAAATAACCTTGTTTCCCATGATCATTACTCTATTTTTATGTGAAATATGAAATATCTTTTTTCAATAAAAAATTTCAAAAATTTCATGTTTCCCTTGATATTCTCTATTTCCAAAAATTCATGTCTCCCTTGATATTTTCTCTTTTTTAATCTGAAATATGAAAATGTGCTTTATTTTCATCTTATTTTCTTTTTCAATAAAAAATTTCAAAATAACCTTTATTTTCTTGAAATTTTCTCTTTTTTAATCTGAAATATGAAAAATGTGGTTTATTTTCATCTTATTTTGTCTCTTTTCAATAAAAAATTTCAAAATGACCTTGTTTCCCTTGATATTGTCTCTGTTTTAATCTGAAATATGAAAATGTGCTTTATTTTCATATTATTTTTCTCTTTTCAAAAAAAAATTTCAAAAAAATCATGTTTCCCTTGATATTTTCTCGTTTTTAATCTGAAATATGAAAATGTGCTTTATTTTCATCTTATTTTGTCTTTTTTCAATAAAAAATTTCAAAATAACCTTGTTTCCTTTGATATTTTCTCTTTTTTAATCTGAAATATGAAAATGTGCTTA
>JBBBDQ010003696.1:0-22712 GCA_037127315.1 Ascarosepion bandense | reverse complement strand
TTATTTCTCTTGCCTTTTATTCCACTAGTAGTATTAGATGTAATAAGATTTGAATTTCTTATGAAGTCTTGTCAATTATTATTCATTTTTCAATAGGATTTCTTCTGTCTTATTTCTCTTGCCTTTTATTCCACTAGTAGAATTTAGATGTAATAAGATTTGAATTTCTTACATGAAGTCTTGTCAATTATTATTCATTTTTCAATAGGATTTCTTCATCTTATTTCTCTTGCCTTTTATTCCTAGTAGTATTAGATGTAATAAGATTTGAATTTCTTACATGAAGCCACTATTATTTATTATTCATTTTTTCAATAGGATTTCTTTCATCTTATTTCTCTTGCCTTTTTATTCCACTAGTAGTATTAGATGTAATAAGATTTGAATTTCTTACATGAAGTCTTGTCAATTATCATTCATTTTTCACTAGGATTTCTTCATCTTATTTCTCTTGCCTTTTATTCCCCTAGTAGTATTAGATGTAATAAGATTTGAATTTCTTACATGAAGTCTTGTCAGTTATTATTCATTTTCAATAGGATTTCTTCATCTTATTTCTCTTGCCTTTTATTCCACTAGTAGTATTAGATGTAATAAGATTTTAATTTCTTACATGAAGCATATCCATTTTTATTATTCATTTTTCAATAGGATTTCTTCATCTTATTCTCTTCCTTTTTATTCCACTAGTAGTATTAGATGTAATAAGATTTGAATTTCTTACATGAAGCCTTGTCATTTATTATTCATTTTTCAATAGGATTTCTTCATCTTATTTCTCTTGCCTTTTATTCCACTGGTAATAGCTATAGGTAATAAGATTTGAATTTCTTACATGAAGTCTTGTCAATTATTATTCATTTTTCAATAGGATTTCTTCATATTATTTCTCTTGCCTTTTATTCCACTAGTAGTATTAGATGTAATACAAATTTGAATTTCTTACATGAAGCCTTGTATTCTATTATTCATTTTCAATAGGATTTCTTCATCTTATTTCTCTTGACTTTTATTCCACTGGTAGTATTGAGTCATATTGGTTGAATTTCTTACATGAAGTCTTGTCAATTATTATTCATTTTTCAATAGGATTTCTTCATCTTATTTCTCTTGCCTTTTATTCCACTAGTAGTATTAGATGTAATAAGATTTGAATTTCTTACATGAAGCCTTCTCAATTATTATTCATTTTTCACTAGGATTTCTTTTATCTTATTTCTCTTGCCTTTTATTCCCCTAGTAGTATTAGATGTAATAGATTTGAATTTCTTACATGAAGACCTGTCAATTATTCTTCATTTTCAATACAGTTTTCTTCATCTTATTTCTCTTGCCTTTTATTCCCCTAGTAGTATTAGATGTAATAAGATTTGAATTTCTTACATGAAGCCTTGTCAATTATTATTCATTTTTCAATAGGATTTCTTTCATCTTATTTTTCTTGCCTTTTATTCCACTAGTAGTATTAGATGTAATAAGATTTGAATTTCTTACATGAAGGCCTGTCAATTATTATTCATTTTTCAATAGGATTTCTTTCATCTTATTTCTCTTGCCTTTTATTCCCCTAGTAGTATTAGATGTAATAAGATTTGAATTTCTTACATGAAGCCTTGTCAATTATTATTCATTTTTCAATAGGATTTCTTTCATCTTATTTCTCTTGCCTTTTATTCCACTGGTAGTATTAGATGTAATAAGATTTGAATTTCTTGTATAAGTCTTGTCAATTATTATTCATTTTTCAATAGGATTTCTTCATCTTATTTCTCTTGCCTTTTATTCCACTAGTAGTATTAGATGTAATAAGATTTGAATTTCTTACATGATCTTGTCAATTATTATTCATTTTTCAATAGGATTTCTTCATCTTATTTCTCTTGCCTTTTATTCCACTAGTAGTATTAGATGTAATAAGATTTGAATTTTTTACATGAAGTCTTGTCAATTATTATTCATTTTTCCAATAGGATTTCTTCATCTTATTTCTCTTGCCTTTTATTCCACTAGTAGTATTAGATGTAATAAGATTTGAATTTCTTACATGAAGCCTTATCATTTATTATTCATTTTTCAATAGGATTTCTTCATCTTATTTCTCTTGCCTTTTATTCCATTAGTAGTATTAGATGTAATAAGATTTGAATTTCTGTGTGAAGTCTTGTCAATTATTATTCATTTTTCAATAGGATTTCTTCATCTTATTTCTCTTGCCTTTTATTCCACTAGTAGTATTAGATGTAATAAGATTTGAATTTCTTACATAGTCTTGTCAATTATTATTCATTTTTCAATAGGATTTCTTCATCTTATTTCTCTTGCCTTTTATTCCACTAGTAGTCAGTAGATGTAATAAGATTTGAATTTCTTACATGAAGCCTTGTCATTTATTATTCATTTTTCAATAGGGATTTCTTCTCATGTATTTCTCTTGCCTTTTATTCCACTAGTAGTATTAGATGTAATAAGATTTGAATTTCTTACATGAAGTCTTGTCAATTATCATTCATTTTTCACTAGGATTTCTTCATCATATATCCTTGCACTTTTATTCCCTAGTAGTATTAGATGTAATAAGATTTGAATTTCTTACATGGTCTTGTCAATTATTCATTTTTCAATAGGATTTCTTCATCTTATTTCTCTTTTTATTCCACTAGTAGTATTAGATGTAATAAGATTTAGCGTTTTCACTTACATGAAGCCTTGTCATTTATTATTCATTTTTCAATAGGATTTCTTCATCTTATTTCTCTTTTTATTACTAGTAGTATTAGATGTAATAAGATTTGAATTTCTTACATGAAGCCTTGTCATTTATTATTCATTTTCAATGATTTCTTCATCTTCTTTATCTTGCCTTTTATTCCACTAGTAGTATTAGATGTAATAAGATTTGAATTTCTTACATGATCTTGTCAATTATTATTCATTTTTCAATAGGATTTCATCTTCTCTTCTTGCCTTTTATCACCTAGTAGTAGTAGATGTAATAGATTTGGAATTTCTTACATGGAAGCCTTGTCATTTTAATGTATTCATTTTTCAATAGGATTTCTTCATCTTATTTCTCTTGCCTTTTATTCTAGTAGTATTAGATGTAATAAGATTTGATTTCTTGCATCAAAGTCTTGTCAATTATTGGTATTTGTTTTCAGTTCTTCATCTTATTTCTCTTGCCTTTTATTCCACTAGTAGTATTAGATGTAATAAGATTTGAATTTCTTACATGAAGCCTTGTGTTATTATTCATTTTCAAAAGGATTTCTTCATCTTATTTCTCTTGCCTTTTATTCCACTAGTAGTATTAGATGTAATAAGATTTGAATTTCTTACATGAAGCCTTCTCAATTATTATTCATTTTTCACTAGGATTTCTTTTATCTTATTTCTCTTGCCTTTTTATTCCCCTAGTAGTATTACATGTAATAAGATTTGAATTTCTTGTGAAGCCTTGTCAGTTGTTATTACCTACATTTTCAATAGGATTTCTTTCATCTTATTTTTCTTGCCTTTTATTCCACTAGTAGTATTAGATGTAATAAGATTTGAATTTCTTACATGAAGGCCTATCGGTATTATTCATTTTTCAATAGGATTTCTTTCATCTTATTTCTCTTGCCTTTATTCCCCTAGTAGTATTGTGAATGTAATAAGATTTGAATTTCTTACATGAAGCCATCAGTGTATTCATTTTTCAATAGGATTTCTTTCATCTTATTTCTCTTGCCTTTTCTATTCTGCTAGTAGTATTAGATGTAATGAATTTGAATTTCTTACATGAAGCCTTCTCAATTATTATTCATTTTTCACTAGGATTTCTTTTATCTTATTTCTCTTGCCTTTTATTCCCCTACTAGTATTGCATGTAATAAGATTTGAATTTCTTACATGAAGCCTTGTCAATTATTATTCATTTTTCAATAGGATTTCTTTCATCTTATTTTTCTTGCCTTTTATTCCACTAGTAGTATTAGATGTAATAAGATTTGAATTTCTTACATGAAGGCCTGTCAATTATTATTCATTTTTCAATAGGATTTCTTTCATCTTATTTCTCTTGCCTTTTATTCCCCTAGTAGTATTAGATGTAATAAGATTTGAATTTCTTACATGAAGCCTTGTCAATTATTATTCATTTTTCAATAGGATTTCTTTCATCTTATTTCGCTTGCCTTTTATTCCACTAGTAGTATTAGATGTAATAAGATTTGAATTTCTTACATAAAACATTGTCAATTATTATTCATTTTTCAATAGGATTTCTTTCATCTTCTTTCTCTTGCCTTTTATTCCCTAGTAGTGTTAGATGTAATAAGATTTGAATTTCTTACATGAAGCCTTGTCAATTATTATTCATTTTTCAATAGGATTTCTTTCAACTTATTTCTCTTGCCTTTTATTCCCCTAGTAGTATTAGATGTAATAAGATTTGAATTTCTTACATGAAGGCCTGTCAATTATTATTCATTTTTCAATAGGATTTCTTTCATCTTATTTCCATTGCCTTTTATTCCACTAGTAGTATTAGATGTAATAAGATTTGAATTTCTTACATGAAGGCCTGTCAATTATTATTCATTTTTCAATAGGATTTCTTCATCTCATTTCTCTTGCCTTTTATTCCCCTAGTAGTATTAGATGTAATAAGATTTGAATTTCTTACATGAAGCCTTGTCAATTATTATTCATTTTTCAATAGGATTTCTTCATCTTATTTCTCTTGCCTTTTATCCCACTAGTAGTATTAGATGTAATAAGATTTGAATTTCTTACATGAAGCCTTATCATTTATTATTCATTTTTCAATAGGATTTCTTCATCTTATTTCTCTTGCCTTTTATTCCACTAGTAGTGTTAGATGTAATAAGATTTGAATTTCTTACATGAAGCCTTGTCAATTATTATTCATTTTTCAATAGGATTTCTTCATCTTATTTCTCTTGCCTTTTATTCCCCTAGTAGTATTAGATGTAATAAGATTTGAATTTCTTACATGAAGTCTTGTCAATTATTATTCATTTTTCAATAGGATTTCTTCATCTTATTTCTCTTGCCTTTTATTCCACTAGTAGTATTAGATGTAATAAGATTTGAATTTCTTACATGAAGTCTTGTCAATTATTATTCATTTTTCAATAGGATTTCTTCATCTTATTTCTCTTGCCTTTTATTCCACTAGTAGTATTAGATGTAATAAAATTTGAATTTCTTACATGAAGCCTTGTCATTGATTATTCATTTTTCAATGAGTTTCTTCATCTTATTTCTCTTGCCTTTTATTCCACTAGTAGTATTAGATGTAATAAGATTTGAATTTCTTACATGAAGTCTTGTCAATTATCATTCATTTTTCACTAGGATTTCTTCATCTTATTTCTCTTGACATTTATTCCCCTAGTAGTATTAGATGTAATAAGATTTGAATTTCTTACATGAAGTCTTGTCAATTATTATTCATTTTTCAATAGGATTTCTTCATCTTATTTCTCTTGCCTTTTATTCCACTAGTAGTATTAGATGTAATAAGATTTGAATTTCTGACCTTGTCATTTATTATTCATTTTTCAATAGGATTTCTTCATCTTATTTCTCTTGCCTTTTATTCCACTTGTAGTAGATGTAATGAATTTGAATTTCTTACATGAAGCCTTGTCATTATTATTCATTTTTCAATAGGATTTCTTCATCTTATTTCTCTTGCCTTTTATTCCACTGGTAGTATTAGATGTAATAAGATTTGAATTTCTTACATGAAGTCTTGTCAATTATTCATTTTTCAATAGGATTTCTTCATCTGCTTCTCTTGCCTTTAGTACTAGTAGTATTAGATGCTCAATAAGATTTGAATTTCTTACATGAAGCCTTCTCAATTATTATTCATTTTCACTAGGATTTCTTTTATCTTATTTCTCTTGCCTTTTATTCCCCTAGTAGTATTAGATGTAATAAGATTTGAATTTCTTACATGAAGGCCTGTCAATTATTATTCTGCATTTTTTCAATAGGATTTCTTTCATCTTATTTCTCTTGCCTTTTATTCCCCTAGTAGTATTAGATGTAATAAGATTTGAATTTCTTACATGAAGCCTTGTCAATTATTATTCATTTTTCAATGGGATTTTCTTTCTAATCTTATTTTTTTCTTGCCTTTTATTCCACTAGTAGTATTAGATTAATAGATTTGAATTTCTTACATGAAGGCCTGTCAATTATTATTCTGTTTTCAATAGGATTTCTTTCATCTTATTTCTCTTGCCTTTTATTCCCCCTAGTAGTATTAGATGTAATAAGATTTGAATTTCTTACATGAAGCCTTTGTCAATTATTATTCATTTTTCAATAGGATTTCTTTCATCTTATTTCTCTTGCCTTTTATTCCACTGGTAGTATTAGATGTAATAAGATTTGAATTTCTTACATGAAGTCTTGTCAATTATTATTCATTTTTCAATAGGATTTCTTCATCTTATTTCTCTTGCCTTTTATTCCACTAGTAGTATTAGATGTAATAAGATTTGAATTTCTTACATGAAGTCTTGTCAATTATTATTCATTTATTAGGATTTCTTCATCTTATTTCTCTTGCCTTTTATTCCACTAGTAGTATTAGATGTAATAAGATTTGAATTTTTTACATGAAGTCTTGTCAATTATTATTCATTTTCCAATAGGATTTCTTCATCTTATTACTCTTGCCTTTATTCCACTAGTAGTATTAGATGTAATAAGATTTGAATTTCTTACATGAAGCCTTATCATTTATTATTCATTTTCAATAGGATTTCTTCATCTTATTTCTCTTGCCTTTTATTCCATTAGTAGTATTAGATGTAATAGATTTGAATTTCTTACATGAAGTCTTGTCAATTATTATTCATTTTTCAATAGGATTTCTTTATCTTATTTCTCTTGCCTTTTATTCCACTAGTAGTATTAGATGTAATAAGATTTGAATTTCTTACATGAAGTCTTGTCAATTATTATTCATTTTTCAATAGGATTTCTTCATCTTATTTCTCTTGCCTTTTATTCCACTAGTAGTATTAGATGTAATAAGATTTGAATTTCTTACATGAAGCCTTGTCATTTATTATTCATTTTTCAATAAGGATTTCTTCATCTTATTTCTCTTGCCTTTTATTCCACTAGTAGTATTAGATGTAATAAGATTTGAATTTCTTACATGAAGTCTTGTCAATTATCATTCATTTTTCACTAGGATTTCTTCATCTTATTTCTCTTGCCTTTTTATTCCCCTAGTAGTATTAGATGTAATAAGATTTGAATTTCTTACATGAAGTCTTGTCAATTATTATTCATTTTTCAAATAGGATTTCTTCATCTTATTTCTCTTGCCTTTTATTCCACTAGTAGTATTAGATGTAATAAGATTTGAATTTCTTACATGAAGCCTTGTCATTTTATTATTCATTTTTCAATAGGATTTCTTCATCTTATTTCTCTTGCCTTTTATTCCACTAGTAGTATTAGATGTAATAAGATTTGAATTTCTTACATGAAGCCTTGTCATTATTATTCATTTTTCAATGATTTCTTCATCTTATTTCTCTTGCCTTTTATTCCTAGTAGTATTAGATGTAATAAGATTTGAATTTCTTACATGAAGTCTTGTCAATTATTATTCATTTTTCAATAGGATTTCTTCATCTTCTTTCTCTTGCCTTTTATTCCACTAGTAGTAGTAGATGTAATAAGATTTGAATTTCTTGCAGCCTTGTCATTTTTATTATTCATTTTCAAGAGGATTTCTTCATCTTATTTCTCTTGCCTTTTATTCCACTAGTAGTATTAGATGTAATAAGATTTGAGATTTCTTACATGAAGTCTTGTCAATTATTATTCATTTTCAATAGGATTTCTTCATCTTATTTCTCACTTGCCTTTTATTCCACTAGTAGTAGATGTAACAAGATTGCAATTTGTGAAGCCTTGTGTTTATTGACAAATTTTTTCAAAAGGATTTCTTCATCTTATTCTCTTGCCTTTTATTCCCATAGTAGTATTAGATGTAATAAGATTTGAATTTCTTGCAAACCCTTCAATTATTATTTATTCATTTTCACTGATTTCTTTTTATCTTATTTCTCTGCCTTTTATTCCCCTAGTAGTACATGTAATAAGATTTGAATTTCTTGCATTTGACCTTGTCAATTATTATTCATTTTTTCAATAGGATTTCTTTCATCTTATTTTTCTTGCCTTTTATTCCACTAGTAGTATTAGATGTAATAAGATTTGAATTTCTTACATGAAGGCCTGTCAATTATTATTCATTTTTCAATGGGATTTCTTTCATCTTATTTCTCTTGCCTTTTATTCCCCTAGTGGTATTAGATGTAATAGATTTGAATTTCTTACATGAAGCCTTGTCAATTATTATTCATTTTTCAATAGGATTTCTTTCATCTTATTTCTCTTGCCTTTTTATTCCACTAGTAGTATTAGATGTAATAAGATTTGAATTTCTTACATGAAGCCTTCTCAATTATTTATTCATTTTTCACTAGGATTTCTTTTATCTTATTTCTCTTGCCTTTTATTCCCCTAGTAGTATTGCATGTAATAAGATTTGAATTTCTTACATGAAACACTGTCATTATTATTTCATTTTTCAATAGGATTTCTTTCATCTTATTTTTCTTGCCTTTTATTCCACTAGTAGTATTAGATGTAATAGATTTGAATTTTACATGAAGGCCTGTCAATTATTATTCATTTTTCAATAGGATTTCTTTCATGTTATTTCTCTTGCCTTTTATTCCCCTAGTAGTATTAGATGTAATAAGATTTGAATTTCTTACATGAAGCCTTCATCAATTATTATTCATTTTTTCAATAGGATTTCTTTCATCTTATTTGTACCTTTTATTCCACTAGTAGTATTAGATCTTAATAAAGATTTGAATTTCTTATAAAAGCATTTATTCAATTATTCATTTTTTCAATAGGATTTCTTTCTCTTCTTTCTCTTGCCTTTTATTCCTTCACCTAGTAGTGTTAGATGTAATAAGATTTGAATTTCTTACATGACCATCTAAATTATTATTCATTTTTCAATAGGATTTCTTTCAACTTATTTCTCTTGCCTTTTATTCCCCTAGTAGTATTAGATGTAATAAGATTTGAATTTCTTACATGAAGCCTGTCAATTATTATTCATTTTTTCAATAGGATTTCTTTTATCTTATTTCTCTTTTTATTCCCTAGTAGTATTAGATGTAATAAGATTTGAATTTCTTACATGAAGCCTTTTTATCAATTATTATTCATTTTTCAATAGGATTTCTTTCATCTTATTTCTCTTGCCTTTTATTCCTGGTAGTATTAGATGTAATAAGATTTTGAATTTCTTACATGAAGTCTTGTCAATTATTATTCATTTTTCAATAGGATTTCTTCATCTTATTTCTCTTGCCTTTTATTCCACTAGTATTAGATGTAGATTTGAATTTCTTGTAGAGTCTTGTCCAATTATTATTCATTTTTCAATAGGATTTCTTCATCTTATTTCTCTTGCCTTTTATTCCACTAGTATTATTGAATGTAATAAGATTTGAATTTTTTACATGAAGTCTTGTCAATTATTATTCATTTTCCAATGATTTCTTCATCTTATTTCTCTTGCCTTGACTACACTAGTAGTATTGATGTAATATAGATTTGAATTTCTTCATGAAGCCTTTATTATTGTTTTCAATAAGTTCTTCATCTTATTCTCTTGCCTTTTATTCCATTAAATGGTATGATGTAATAAGATTTGAATTTCTTACATGAGAAGTCATCCAATTATTATTCATTTTTCAATAGGATTTCTTCATCTTATTTCTCTTGCCTTTTATTCCACTAGTAGTATTAGATGTAATACAGATTTGAATTTCTTACATGAAGTCTTGTCAATTATTATTCATTTTTTCAATGGATTCTTCATCTTATTTCATCTTGCCTTTTATTCCACTAGTAGTATTAGATGTAATAGATTTTGAATTTCTTATGAGAAGCCTTGTCATTTATTATTCATTTTTCAATAGGATTTCTTCATCTTATTTCTCTTGCCTTTTTATTCCACTAGTAGTATTAGATGTAATAAGATTTGAATTTCTTGTAAGTCTTGTCAATTATCATTCATTTTCACTGATTTCTTCATCTTATTTCTCTTGCCTTTTATTCCCCTAGTAGTATTAGATGTAATAAGATTTGAATTTCTTAAAGTCTTGTCAATTATTATTCATTTTTCAATAGGATTTCTTCATCTTATTTCTCTTTTATTCACTAGTAGTATTAGATGTAATAAGATTTGAATTTCTTACATGAAGCCTTGTCATTTATTATTCATTTTTCAATAGGATTTCTTCATCTTATTTCTCTTGCCTTTTTTATTCCACTAGTATTAGATGTAATAAGATTGAATTTCTTACATGAAGCCTTGTCATTTATTATTCATTTTTTCAATAGGATTTCTTCATCTTATTTCTCTTGCCTTTTATTCCACTAGTAGTATTAGATGTAATAAAATTTGAATTTCTTACGTAATTGTCAATTATTATTCATTTTTTAATGATTTCTTCATCATGTTCTTGCCTTTTTATTCCACTGGTAGTAGTAGATGTAATAAGATTTGAATTTCTTACATGAAGCCTTGTCATTTATTATTCATTTTTCAAGAGGATTTCTTCATCTTATTTCTCTTGCCTTTTATTCCACTAGTAGTATTAGATGTAATAAGATTTGAATTTCTTACATGAAGTCTTGTCAATTATTATTCATTTTTCAATAGGATTTCTTCATCTTATTTCTCTTGCCTTTATTCCACTAGTAGTATTAGATGTAATAAGATTTGAATTTCTTACATGAAGCCTTGTCATTTATTATTCATTTTTCAAAAAGGATTTCTTCATCTTATTTCTCTTGCCTTTTATTCCACTAGTAGTATTAGATGTAATAAGATTTGAATTTCTTACATGGAAGCCTTCTCAATTATTATTCATTTCCATAGGATTTCTTTTATGTATTTCTCTTTCTTTATTCCCCTAGTATTGCATGTAATAAGATTTGAATTTCTTACATGAACGCACGTCAATTATTCATTACATTTTCAATAGGATTTCTTTTCATCTTATTTTTCTTGCCTTTTTTATTCCACTAGTAGTATTAGATGTAATAAGATTTGAATTTCCATATGAAGGCCTGTCAATTATTATTCATTTTTTCAATAGGATTTCTTTCATCTTATTTCTCTTGCCTTTTATTCCCCTAGTAGTATTAGATGTAATAAGATTTGAATTTCTTACATGAAGCCTTGTCAATTATTATTCATTTTCAATAGGATTTCTTTCATCTTATTTCTCTTGCCTTTTTATTCCACTAGTATTAGATGTAATAGTTGAATTTCTTACATGAAGCCTTCTCATTATTATTCATTTTCACTAGGATTTCTTTTATCTTATTTCTCTTGCCTTTTTATTCCCCTAGTAGTATTGCATGTAATAAGATTTGAATTTCTTATGAAGCCTTGTCAATTTATTATTCATTTTTCAATAGGATTTCTTTCATCTTATTTTCTTGCCTTTTATTCCACTAGTAGTATTAGATGTAATAAGTTTGAATTTCTTACATGAAGGCCTGTCAATTATTATTCATTTTTCAATAGGATTTCTTTCATCTTATTTCTCTTGCCTTTTATTCCCCTAGTAGTATTAGATGTAATAGATTTTGCAGATTTCTTACATGAAACTTAGCAGCTCAATTATTATTCATTTTCCAATAGGATTTCTTTCATCTTATTTCGCTTGCCTTTTATTCCACTAGTGATAGATGTAATAAGATTTGAATTTTATACTTACATAAAACATTGTCAATTATTATTCATTTTTCAATAGGATTTCACTGTCATCTTCTTTCTCTTGCCTTTTATTCCTAGTAGTGTTAGATGTAATAAGATTTGAATTTCTTACATGAAGCCTTGTCAATTATTCATTTTTCAATAGGATTTCTTTCATCTTATTTCTCTTGCCTTTTATTCCCCTAGTAATTGACCAAGATAACAATAAGATTTGAATTTCTTACATAAAACATTGTCAATTATTATTCATTTTTCAATAGGATTTCTTTCATCTTATTTCTCTTGCCTTTTATTCCCTAGTAGTGTTAGATGTAATAAGATTTGATTTCATTAGATGAAGCCTTGTCAATTATTATTCATTTTTCAATAGGATTTCTTTCATCTTATTTCTCTTGCCTTTTATTCCTAGTAGTATTAGATGTAATAAGATTTGAATTTCTTACATGAAGGCCTGTCAAATTTATTATTCATTTTTCAATAGGATTTCACTTTCATCTTATTTCTCTGCCTTTTATTCCCCTAGTAGTATTAGATGTAATAGATTTGAATTTCTTACATGAAGTATTGTCAATTATTATTCATTTTTCAATAGGATTTCTTTCATCTTATTTAGCATATTTTTTATTCCACTAGTAGTATTAGATGTAATAAGATTTGAATTTCTTACATAAAACATTGTCAATTATTATTCATTTTTCAATAGGATTTCTTTCATCTTATTTCCTCTTGCCTTTTATTCCCCTAGTAGTATTAGATGTAATAAGATTTGAATTTCTTACATGAAGCCTTGTCAATTATTATTCATTTTTCAATAGGATTTCTTCATCTTATTTCTCTTGCCTTTTTTATCCCCTAGTAGTATTAGATGTAATAAGATTTGAATTTCTTACATGAAGCTTTGTAGTTATTATTCATTTTTCATTAAAGATTTCTTTCATCTTATTTCTCTTGCCTTTTATTCCACTAGTAATATTAGATGTAATAAGATTTGAATTTCTTACCATAAATCATTGTCAATTGTGTCATTTTCCAATAGGATTTCTTTCATCTTATTTCTCTTGCCTTTTATTCCCTAGTAATATTAGATGTAATAAGATTTGAATTTCTTTATGAAGCCTTGTCAATTATTATTCATTTTTCAATAGGATTTCTTTCATCTTATTTCTCTTGCCTTTTATTCCACTAGTAGTATTAGATGTAATAAGATTTGAATTTCTTACATAAAACATTGTCAGTATTATTCATTTTTCAATAGGATTTCTTTCATCTTATTTCTCTTGCCTTTTATTCCCTAGTAGTATTACATGTAATAAGATTTGAATTTCTTACCTGAAGCCTTGTCAATTATTATTCATTTTTTTGTGAGTTTTCTTTCATCTTATTTCTCTTTATATTTTATTCCACTAGTAGTATTAGATGTAATAAGATTTGAATTTCTTACATAAAACATTATTAATTCATTATTCATTTTACAATAAGTTCTTTCATCTTATTTCTCTTGCCTTTTATTCCCCTAGTAGTATTAGATGTAATAAGATTTGAATTTCTTACATAAGCATATTATCATTATTATTCATTTTTCAATAGGTTTACTTTCCTCTTATTTCTCTTGCCTTTTATTCCCCTAGTAGTATTTAGTGTAATAAGATTTGAATTTCTAACATGAAGCCTTATCAATTATTATTCCTTTCATTTTTCAATAGGATTTCTTTCATCTTATTTCTCTTGCCTTTTATTCCCCTAGTAGTATTAGATGTAATAAGATTTGAATTTCTTGTAGGCTTCCTTGTCAATTATTATTCATTTTCCAATAGGATTTCTTTCATCTTAGTTCTCTTGCCTTTTGTTACTAGTAATTATTAGATGTAATAAGATTTGAATTTCTTACATGAAGCCTTGTCAATTATTATTCATTTTTTTCACTAGGATTTTTTTCATCTTATTTCTCTTGCTTTTTATTCCACTAGTAGTATTAGGTCATCAGATTTGAATTTCTTACATGAAGCCTTGTCAATTATTATTCATTTTTCACTAAGTTTGTATCTTATTTCTCTTGCTTTTTATTCCACTAGTAGTATTAGATGTAATAGATTTGAATTTCTTACATGAACCCTTGTCAATTACTATTCATTTTCACTAGGATTTCTTTCATCTTATTTCTCTTGCCTTTTATTCCTCGTAGTATTAGATGTAATAAGATTTGAATTTCTTGCAACAAACCTTCTCAATTATTATTCATTTTTCACTAGGATTTCTTTTATCTTATTTCTCTTGCCTTTTATTCCACTAGTATGTTATTGGATGTAATAAGATTTGAATTTCTTACATGAAGCTTTGTCAGTATTATTCATTTTCATTAAGATTTCTTTCATCTTATTTCTCTTGCCTTTTATTCCACTAGTAGTATTAGATGTAATAAGATTTGAATTTCTTACATGAAGCCTTGTCAATTATTATTCATTTTTCACTAGGATTTCTTTCATCTTATTTCTCTTGCCTTTTTATTCCACTAGTAGTATTAGATGCTTAATAGATTTGAATTTCTTACATGAAGCCTTGTCAATAATTATTCATTTTTCACTAGGATTTCTTTCATCTTTATTTCTCTTGCTTTTTATTCCACTAGTAGTATTAGATGTAATAAGATTTGAATTTCTTACATGAAGCCTTGTCAATTATTATTTATTTTTCACTAGGATTTCTTTCATCTTATTTCTCTTGCTTTTGTTCACTAGTAGTATTAGATGTAGCCAGATTTGAATTTCTTACATGAAGCCTTGTCATTTGTATTCATTTTTTCAATGAGATTTCTTCATCTTATTTCTCTTGCCTTTTATTCCATAGTAGTATTAGATGTAATAAGATTTGAATTTCTTACATGAAGCCTTCTCAATTATTATTCATTTTTCACTAGGATTTCTTTTATCTTATTTCTCTTGCCTTTTATTCCCCTAGTAGTATTACATGTAATAAGATTTGAATTTCTTACATGAAGCCTTGTCAATTATTATTCATTTTTCAATAGGATTTCTTTCATCTTATTTTTCTTGCCTTTTATTCCACTAGTAGTATTAGATGTAATAAGATTTGACTTTCTTACATGAAGGCCTGTCAATTATTATTCATTTTTCAATAGGATTTCTTTCATCTTATTTCTCTTGCCTTTTATTCCCCTAGTAGTATTAGATGTAATAAGATTTGAATTTCTTACATGAAGCCTTGTCAATTATTATTCATTTTTCAATAGGATTTCTTTCATCTTATTTCTCTTGCCTTTTATTCCACTAGTAGTATTAGATGTAATAAGATTTGAATTTCTTGCATAAAACATTGTCAATTATTATTCATTTTTCAATAGGATTTCTTTCATCTTATTTCTCTTGCCTTTTATTCCCTAGTAGTGTTAGATGTAATAAGATTTGAATTTCTTACATGAAGCCTTGTCAATTATTATTCATTTTTCAATAGGATTTATTTCATCTTATTTCTCTTGCCTTTTATTCCCCTAGTAGTATTAGATGTAATAAGATTTGAATTTCTTACATGAAGGCCTGTCAATTATTATTCATTTTTCAATAGGATTTCTTTCATCTTATTTCCCTTGCCTTTTTTTTTCACTAGTAGTATTAGATGTAATAAGATTTGAATTTCTTACATGAAGGCCTGTCAATTATTATTCATTTTCAAAAAGGATTTCTTCATCTTATTTCTCTTGCCTTTTATTCCCCTAGTAGTATTAGATGTAATAAGATTTGGAATTTCTTACATGAAGCCTTGTCAATTATTATTCATTTTTTCAATAGGATTTCTTTCATCTTATTTCGCTTGCCTTTTATTCCACTAGTAGTATTAGATATGTAATAATTTGAATTTCATACATAAAACATTGTCAATTCTTCTTCATTTTTCAATAGGTTCTTTCATCTTATTTCTCTTGCCTTTTATTCCCCTAGTAGTATTAGATGTAATAAGATTTGAATTTCTTACATGAAGCCTTGTCAATTATTATTCATTTTTCAATAGGATTTCTTTCATCTTATTTCTCTTGCCTTTTATTCCCCTAGTAGTATTAGATGTAATAAGATTTGAATTTCTGTACATGAAGCCTTGTCAATTATTATTCATTTTTCAATAGGATTTCTTTCATCTTAGTTCTCTTGCCTTTATTCCACTAGTAGTATTAGATGTATAAGATTTGAATTTCTTACATGAAGCCTTGTCAATTATTATTCATTTTCCACTAGGATTTCTTTCATCTTATTTCTCTTGCCTTTTTATTCCCCTAGTAGTATTAGATGTAATAAAGTTGAATTTCTTACATGAAGCCTTGTCAATTATTATTCATTTTTCAATAGGTTTCTTTCATCTTATTTCTCTTGCCTTTTATTCCCTAGTAGTATTAGATGTAATAAGATTTGAATTTCTTACATGAAGCTTTGTCAATTATTATTCATTTTCATTAAGATTTCTTTCATCTTATTTCTCTTTGCCTTTTATTCCACTAGTAGTATTAGATGTAATAAGATTTGAATTTCTTACATAAATCATTGTCAATTATTATTCATTTTTCAATAGGATTTCTTTTGTCTTATTTCTCTTGCCTTTTATTCCCCTAGTAATATTAGATGTAATAAGATTTGAATTTCTTTCATAAGGCTTGCTGTCAAAATTATTATTCTGTTCCAATAGGATTTCTTTCTCTTATTTCTCTTGCCTTTTATTCCCCTAGTAGTATTAGATGTAATAAGATTTGAATTTCTTACATAAAACATT
Organism: Ascarosepion bandense; assembly: GCA_037127315.1. Taxonomy (NCBI): domain Eukaryota; kingdom Metazoa; phylum Mollusca; class Cephalopoda; order Sepiida; family Sepiidae; genus Ascarosepion; species Ascarosepion bandense. The sequence continues at coordinate 6,076 of JBBBDQ010003696.1, read as the reverse complement.
GTCAATTATTCATTTTCAATGGGATTTCTTTCATCTTATTTCTCTTGCCTTTTATTCCCCTAGTAGTATTACATGTAATAAGATTTGAATTTCTTACCTGAAGCCTTGTCAATTATTATTCATTTTTCAATAGGATTTCTTTCATCTTATTTCTCTTACCTTTTATTCCACTAGTAGTATTAGATGTAATAAAGTTTGAATTTCTTACATAAAACATTGTCAATTATTATTCTGTTTACAACAATAGGATTTCTTTCATCTTATTTCTCTTGCCTTTTATTCCCCTAGTAGTATTAGATGTAATAAGATTTGAATTTCTTACATAAAACATTGTCAATTATTATTCATTTTTCAATAGGATTTCTTTCATCTTATTTCTCTTGCCTTTTATTCCCTAGTAGTATTAGATGTAATAAGATTTGAATTTCTAACATGAAGCCTTGTCAATTATTATTCATTTTTCAATAGGATTTCTTTCATCTTATTTCTCTTTATTTATTCCCCTAGTAGTATTAGATGTAATAAGATTTGAATTTCTTACATGAAGCCTTGTCAATTATTCATTTTTCAATAGGATTTCTTTCATCTTAGTTCTCTTGCCTTTTATTCCCCTAGTAGTATTAGATGTAATAAGATTTGAATTTCTTACATGAAGCCTTGTCAATTATTATTCATTTTTCACTAGGATTTTTTTTCATCTTATTTCTCTTGTATATTCCACTAGTAGTATTAGATGTAATAAGATTTGAATTTCTTACATGAAGCCTTGTCAATTATTCATTTTTCACTAGGATTTCTTTCATCTTATTTCTCTTGCTTTTTATTCCACTAGTAGATGTAATAAGATTTGAATTTCTTACATGAACCCTTGTCAATTACTATTCATTTTTCACTAGGATTTCTTTCATCTTATTTCTCTTGCCTTTTATTCCACTCGTAGTATTAGATGTAATAAGATTTGAATTTCTTACATGAAGCCTTCTCAATTATTATTCATTTTTTTCACTAGGATTTCTTTTATCTTATTTCTCTTGCCTTTTATTCCACTAGTAGTATTGGATGTAATAAGATTTGAATTTCTTACATAAAAACATTGTCAATTATTATTCATTTTTCAATAGGATTTCTTTCATCTTATTTCTCTTGCCTTTTTATTCCCTAGTAGTGTTAGATGTAATAAGATTTGAATTTCTTACATGAAGCCTTGTCAATTATTATTCATTTTTCAATAGGATTTCTTTCATCTTATTTCTCTTGCCTTTTATTCCCCTAGTAGTATTAGATGTAATAAGATTTGAATTTCTTACATGAAGGCCTGTCAATTATTATTCATTTTTCAATAGGATTTCTTTCATCTTATTTCCCTTGCCTTTTATTCCACTAGTAGTATTAGATGTAATAAGATTTGAATTTCTTACATGAAGGCCTGTCAATTATTATTTCAGTTTTCAAAAGGATTTCTTCATCTTATTTCTCTTGCCTTTTATTCCCCTAGTATTAGATGTAATAAGATTTGAATTTCTTACATGAAGCCTTGTCAATTATTATTCATTTTTCAATAGGATTTCTTTCATCTTATTTCGCTTGCCTTTTATTCCACTAGTAGTATTAGATGTAATAAGATTTGAATTTCTTACATAAAACATTGTCAATTATTATTCATTTTTCAATAGGATTTCTTTCATCTTATTTCTCTTGCCTTTTATTCCCCTAGTAGTATTAGATGTAATAAGATTTGAATTTCTTACATGAAGCCTTGTCAATTATTATTCATTTTTCAATAGGATTTCTTTCATCTTATTTCTCTTGCCTTTTATTCCCCTAGTAGTATTAGATGTAATAAGATTTGAATTTCTTACATGAAGCCTTGTCAATTATTATTCATTTCAATAGGATTTCTTCATCTTAGTTCTCTTGCCTTTTATTCCACTAGTAGTATTAGATGTAATAAGATTTGAATTTCTTACATGAAGCCTTGTCAATTATTATTCATTTTTCACTAGGATTTCTTTCATCTTATTTCTCTTGCTTTTTATTCCACTAGTTGTATTAGATGTAATAAGATTTGAATTTCTTACATGAAGCCTTGTCAATTATTATTCATTTTCACTAGGATTTCTTTCATCTTATTCCTCTTGCCTTTTATTCCCCCTAGTAGTATTACATGTAATAAGATTTGAATTTCTTACAGAAGCCTTGTCAATTATTATTCATTTTTCAATGATTTCTTTCATCTTATTTTTCTTGCCTTTTATTCCACTAGTAGTATTAGATGTAATAAGATTTGAATTTCTTACATGAAGGCCTGTCAATTATTATTCATTTTTCAATAGGATTTCTTTCATCTTATTTCTCTTGCCTTTTATTCCCTAGTAGTATTAGATGTAATAAGATTTGAATTTCTTACATGAAGCCTTGTCAATTATTATTCATTTTTCAATAGGATTTCTTTCATCTTATTTCTCTTGCCTTTTATTCCATAGTATTATTAGATGTAATAAGATTTGAATTTCTTACATAAAACATTGTCAATTATTATTCATTTTTCAATAGGATTTCTTTCATCTTATTTCTCTTGCCTTTTATTCCCTAGTAGTGTTAGATGTAATAAGATTTGAATTTCTTAGATGAAGCCTTGTCAATTATTATTCATTTTTCAATAGGATTTCTTTCATCTTATTTCTCTTGCCTTTTATTCCCCTAGTAGTATTAGATGTAATAAGATTTGAATTTCTTACATGAAGGCCTGTCAATTATTATTCATTTTCAAATAAGTTCTTTCATCTTATTTCTCTTGCCTTTTATTCCCCTAGTAGTATTAGATGTAATAGTTTGAATTTCTTACATGAAGCCTTGTCAATTATTATTCATTTTTCAATAGGTTTCTTTCATCTTATTTCGCTTGCCTTTTATTCCACTAGTAGTATTAGATGTAATAAGATTTGAATTTCTTACATAAAACATTGTCAATTATTATTCATTTTTCAATAGGATTTCTTTCATCTTATTTCTCTTGCCTTTTATTCCCCTAGTAGTATTAGATGTAATAAGATTTGAATTTCTTACATGAAGCCTTGTCAATTATTATTCATTTTTCAATAGGATTTCTTTCATCTTATTTCTCTTGCCTTTTATTCCCCTAGTAGTATTAGATGTAATAAGATTTGAATTTCTTACATGAAGCTTTGTCAATTATTATTCATTTTCATTAAGATTTCTTTCATCTTATTTCTCTTGCCTTTTATTCCACTAGTAGTATTAGATGTAATAAGATTTGAATTTCTTACATAAATCATTGTCAGTGTATTCATTTTTCAATAGGATTTCTTTCATCTTATTTCTCTTGCCTTTTATTCCCCTAGTAATATTAGATGTAATAAGATTTGAATTTCTTACATGAAGCCTTGTCAATTATTATTCATTTTTCAATAGGATTTCTTTCATCTTATTTCTCTTGCCTTTTATTCCACTAGTAGTATTAGATGTAATAAGATTTCAGATTTCTTACATAAAACATTGTCAATTATTATTCATTTTTCAATGGATTTCTTTCATCTTATTTCTCTTGCCTTTTATTCCCTAAGTAGTATTACATGTAATAAGATTTGAATTTCTTACCTGAAGCCTTGTCAATTATTATTCATTTTTCAATAGGATTTCTTTCATCTTATTTCTCTTACCTTTTATTCCACTAGCTTAGTATTAGATGTAATAAGATTTGAATTTCCATAAAACATTGTCAATTATTATTCATTTTACAATAGGATTTCTTTCATCTTATTTCTCTTGCCTTTTATTCCCCTAGTAGTATTAGATGTAATAAGATTTGGAAGATTTCTTACATAAAACATTGTCAATTATTATTCATTTTTCAATAGGATTTCTTTCATCTTATTTCTCTTGCCTTTTATTCCCCTAGTAGTATTAGATGTAATAAGATTTGAATTTCTAACATGAAGCCTTGTCAATTATTATTCATTTTTCAATGGGATTTCTTTCATCTTATTTCTCTTGCCTTTTATTCCCCTAGTAGTATTAGATGTAATAAGATTTGAATTTCTTGCCAAACCTTGTCAATTATTATTCATTTTTCAATAGGATTTCTTTCATCTTAGTTCTCTTGCCTTTTATTCCCCTAGTAGTATTAGATGTAATAAGATTTGAATTTCTTACATGAAGCCTTGTCAATTATTATTCATTTTTCACCTAGGATTTTTTCATCTTATTTCTCTTGCTTTTTATTCCACTAGTAGTATTAGATGTAATAAGATTTGAATTTCTTACATGAAGCCTTGTCAATTATTATTCATTTTTCACTAGGATTTCTTTCATCTTATTTCTCTTGCTTTTTATTCCACTAGTAGTATTAGATGTAATAAGATTTGAATTTCTTACATGAACCCTTGTCAATTACTATTCATTTTTTGCTAGGATTTCTTTCATCTTATTTCTCTTGCCTTTTATTCCACTCGTAGTATTAGATGTAATAAGATTTGAATTTGCTTACATGAAGCCTTCTCAATTATTATTCATTTTTCACTAGGATTTCTTTTATCTTATTTCTCTTGCCTTTTATTCCACTAGTAGTATTGGATGTAATAAGATTTGAATTTCTTACATGAAGCTTTGTCAATTATTATTCATTTTTCATTAAGATTTCTTTCATCTTATTTCTCTTGCCTTTTATTCCACTAGTAGTATTAGATGTAATAAGATTTGAATTTCTTACACTGAAGCCTTGTCAATTATTATTCATTTTTCACTAGGATTTCTTTCATCTTATTTCTCTTGCCTTTTTATTCCACTAGTAGTATTAGATGTAATAAGATTTGAATTTCTTACATGAAGCCTTGTCAATAATTATTCATTTTTCCTGGATTTCTTTCATCTTATTTCTCTTGCTTTTTATTCCACTAGTAGTATTAGATGTAATAAGATTTGAATTTCTTACATGAAGCCTTGTCAATTATTATTTATTTTTCACTAGGATTTCTTTCATCTTATTTCTCTTGCTTTTTATTCCACTAGTAGTATTAGATGTAATAAGATTTGAATTTCTTACATGAAGCCTTGTCAATTATTATTCATTTTTCACTAGGATTTCTTTCATCTTATTTCTCTTGCCTTTTATTCCACTAGTAGTATTAGATGTAATAAGATTTGAATTTCTTACATGAAGCCTTGTCAATTATTATTCATTTTTCACTAGGATTTCTTTCATTTTATTTCTCTTGCCTTTTATTCCACTAGTAGAATTAGATGTAATAAGATTTGAATTTCTGACATGAACCCTTGTTAATTATTATTCATTTTTCATTAGGATTTCTTTCCAGCTTATTTCTCTTGCCTTTTTTATTCCACTAGTAGTATTAGATGTAATAAGATTTGAATTTCTTATATGAACCCTTGTCAATTATTATTCATTTTTTCACTAGGATTTCTTTCATCTTATTTCTCTTGCCTTTTATTCCACTCGTAGTATTAGATGTAATAAGATTTGAATTTCTTACATGAAGCCTTTTCAATTATTATTCATTTTTCACTAGGATTTCTTTCATCTTATTTCTCTTGCCTTTTATTCCACTCGTAGTATAGATGCTCTAGCCAGATTTGAATTTCTTACATGCATTGTGTCATTTATTATTCATTTTTTCAACAAGTATTTCTTCATCTTATTTCTCTTGCCTTTTATTCCACTCGTAGTATTAGATGTAATAAGATTTGAATTTCTTACATGAAGCCTTGTCAATTATTATTCATTTTTCACTAGGATTTCTTTCATCTTATTTCTCTTGCTTTTTATTCCACTCGTAGTATAAGATGTAATAAGATTTGAATTTCTTACATGAAGTCTTGTCAATTATTATTCATTTTTCAATAGGATTTCTTCATCTTATTTCTCTTGCCTTTTATTCCACTAGTATAATTATTAGATGTAATAAGATTTGAATTTCTTACATAAAACATTGTCAATTATTATTCATTTTTCAATAGGATTTCTTCATCTTATTTCTCTTGCCTTTTATTCCACTAGTAGTATTAGATGTAATAAGATTTGAATTTCTTACATGAAGCC
>JBBBDQ010003694.1:0-15505 GCA_037127315.1 Ascarosepion bandense | reverse complement strand
AAATTTCTTACATGAAGCCTTGTCAATTATTATTCATTTTTCAATAGGATTTCTTTCATCTTATTTCTCTTGCCTTTTATTCCACTAGTAGTATTAGATGTAATAAGATTTGAATTTCTTACATAAAACATTGTCAATTATTATTCATTTTTCAATAGGATTTCTTTCATCTTATTTCTCTTGCCTTTTATTCCCCTAGTAGTATTAGATGTAATAAGATTTGAATTTCTTACATGAAGCCTTGTCAATTATTATTCATTTTTCAATAGGATTTCGTCATCTTATTTCTCTTGCCTTTTATTCCACTAGTAGTATTAGATGTAATAAGATTTGAATTTCTTACATGAAGCCTTGTCAATTATTATTCATTTTTCACTAGGATTTCTTTTATCTTATTTCTCTTGCCTTTTATTCCCCTAGTAGTATTAGATGTAATAATGTTTGAATTTCTTACATGAAGCCTTCTCAATTATTATTCATTTTTCGATAGGATTTCTTTCATCTTATTTCTCTTGCCTTTTATTCCACTAGTAGTATTAGATGTAATAAGATTTGAATTTCTTACATGAAGGCCTGTCAATTATTATTCATTTTTCAATAGGATTTCTTTCATCTTATTTCTCTTGCCTTTTATTCCCCTAGTAGTATTAGATGTAATAAGATTTGAATTTCTTACATGAAGCCTTGTCAATTATTATTCATTTTTCAATAGGATTTCTTTCATCTTATTTCTCTTGCCTTTTATTCCACTAGTAGTATTAGATGTAATAAGATTTGAATTTCTTACATGAAGCCTTGTCAATTATGATTCATTTTTTACTAGGATTTCTTTCATCTTATTTCTCTTGCCTTTTATTCTACAAATAGTATTAGATGTAATAAGATTTGAATTTCTTACATGAAGCCTTGTCAATTATTATTCATTTTTCACTAGGATTTCTTTTATCTTATTTCTCTTGCTTTTTATTCCCCTAGTAGTATTACATGTAATAAGATTTGAATTTCTTACATGAAGCCTTGTCAATTATTATTCATTTTTCAATAGGATTTCTTTCATCTTATTTCTCTTGCCTTTTATTCCACTAGTAGTATTAGATGTAATAAGATTTGAATTTCTTACATGAAAGCCTTGTCAATTATTATTCATTTTTCCCAAGGATTTATTTCATCTTATTTCTTTTGCCTTTTATTCCACTAGTAGTATTAGATGTAATAAGATTTGAATTTCTTACATAAAACATAGTCAATTATTATTCATTTTTCAATAGGATTTCTTTCATCTTATTTCGCTTGCCTTTTATTCCACTAGTAGTATTAGATGTAATAAGATTTGAATTTCTTACATAAAACATTGTCAATTATTATTCATTTTTCAATAGGATTTCTTTCATCTTCTTTCTCTTGCCTTTTATTCCCTAGTAGTGTTAGATGTAATAAGATTTGAATTTCTTACATGAAGCCTTGTCAATTATTATTCATTTTTCAATAGGATTTCTTTCATCTTATTTCTCTTGCCTTTTATTCCCCTAGTAGTATTAGATGTAATAAGATTTGAATTTCTTACATGAAGCCTTGTCAATTATTATTCATTTTTCAATAGGATTTCTTTCATCTTATTTCTCTTGGCTTTTATTCCCCTAGTAGCATTAGATGTAATAAGATTTGAATTTCTTACATGAAGCCTTGTCAATTATTATTCTTTTTTCACTAGGATTTCTTTCATCTTATTTCTCTTGCCTTTTATTCCCCTAGTAGTATTAGATGTAATAAGATTTGAATTTCTTACATGAAGCCTTGTCAATTATTATTCATTTTTCAATAGGATTTCTTTCATCTTATTTCTCTTGCCTTTTATTCCACTAGTAGTATTAGATGTAATAAGATTTGAATTTCTTACATGAAACATTGTCAATTATTATTCATTTTTCACTAGGATTTCTTTCATCTTATTTCTCTTGTTTTTATTCCACTAGTAGTATTAGATGTAATAAGATTTGAATTTCTTACATGAAGCCTTGTCAATTATGATTCATTTTTCACTAGGATTTCTTTCATCTTATTTCTCTTGTCTTTTATTCCACCACAGTTGATTTAACAAAGATTTGAATTCTCTCTTACATGAAGCCTTGTCAATTATTATTCATTTTTCAATTAGGATTTCTTTTATCTTATTTCTCTTGCTCTTTATTCCCCTAGTAGTATTAGATGTAATAAGATTTGAATTTCTAACATGAAGCATTGTCAATTATTATTCATTTTTCAATAGGATTTCTTTCATCTTATTTCTCTTGCCTTTTATTCCACTAGTAGTATTAGATGTAATAAGATTTGAATTTTTACATGAAGGCCTGTCAATTATTCATTTTTTCAATAGGATTTTCTTTCGTCTTATTTCTCTTGCCTTTTATTCCCCTAGTAGTATTAGATGTAATAAGATTTGTATTTCTTACACAAGCCTTTGTCAATTATTGGGAGTTCATTTTTCAATAGGATTTCTTTCATCTTATTTCTCTTACTATTCCACTATAGTATTAGATGTAATAAGATTGAATTTCTTTACATGAAGCCTTCTCAATTATTATTCATTTTTCACTAGGATTTCTTTCATCTCATTTCTCTTGCCTTTTATTCCACTAGTAGTATTAGATGTAATAAGATTTGAATTTCTTACATGAAGCCTTCTCAATTATTATTATTCATTTTTCACTAGGATTTCTTTCATCTCATTTCTCTTGCCTTTTATTCCACTAGCAGTATTAGATGTAATAAGATTTGAATTTCTTTAAGGCTGAAGCCTTCTCAATTATTATTCATTTTTCACTAGATTTTCTTTATCTTATTTCTCTCTATTTTTATTCCACTAGTAGTATTAGATGTAATAAGATTTGAATTTCTTACATGAAGCTTTGTCAATTATTATTCATTTTTCATTAAGATTTCTTTCATCTTATTTCTCTTGCCTTTATTCCTCTAGTAGTATTAGATGTAATAAGATTTGAATTTCTTACATGAAGCTTCCTTTTGTCAATTATTATTCATTTTTCAATAGGATTTCTTTCATCTTATTTCTCTTGCCTTTATTCCCCCTAGTAGTATTAGACGTAATAAGATTTGAATTTCTACATGAAGGCCTGTCAATTATTATTCATTTTTCAATAGGATTTCTTTCATCTTATTTCTTTTGCCTTTTATTCCCCTAGTAGTAATAGATGTAATAAGATTTTGAATTTCTTGCTGCTTAAAGCCTTGTCAATTATTATTCATTTTTCAATAGGATTTCTTTCATCTTATTTCTCTTTGCCTTTTATTCCAATAGTAGTATTAGATGTAATAAGATTTGAATTTCACATAAAACATTGTCAATTATTATTCATTTTTCAATAGGATTTCCTTTCTTATCTTATTTCTCTTGCCTTTTATTCCCTAGTAGTATTAGATGTAATAAGATTTGAATTTCTTACATGAAGCTCTGTCAATTATTATTCATTTTTCAATAGATTTCTTTCATCTTATTTCTTCCTTTGCTTCCTTTATACCACTAGTAGTATTAGATGTAATAAGATTTGAAGTTCTCACATGAAGCCTTCTCAATTATTATTCATTTTTCACTAGGATTTCTTTTATCTTATTTCTCTTGCCTTTTATTCCACTAGTAGTATTAGATGTAATAAGATTTGAATTTCTTACATGAAGCTTTGTCAATTATTATTCATTTTTCATTAAGATTTCTTTCATCTTATTTCTCTTGCCTTTTATTCCACTAGCAGTATTAGATGTAATAAGATTTGAATTTCTTACATGAAGCCTTGTCAATTATGATTCATTTTTCACTAGGATTTCTTTCATCTTATTTCTCTTGCCTTTTATTCCACTAATAGTATTAGATGTAATATGATTTGAATTTCTTACATGAAGCCTTGTCAATTATTATTCATTTTTCACTAGGATTTATTTTATCTTATTTCTCTTGCCTTTTATTCCCCTAGTAGTATTACATGTAATAAGATTTGAATTTCTTACATGAAGCATTGTAAATTATTATTCATTTTTCAATAGGATTTCTTTCATCTTATTTTTCTTGCCTTTTATTCCACTAGTAGTATTAGATGTAATAAGATTTGAATTACTTACATGAAGGCCTGTCAATTATTATTCATTTTTCAATAGGATTTCTTTCATCTTATTTCTCTTGACTTTTATTCCCCTAGTAGTATTAGATGTAATAAGATTTGAATTTCTTACATGAAGCCTTGTCAATTATTATTCATTTTTCAATAGGATTTCTTTCATCTTAGTTCTCTTGCCTTTTATTCCACTAGTAGTATTAGATGTAATAAGATTTGAATTTCTTGCATAAAACATTGTCAATTATTATTCATTTTTCAATAGGATTTCTTTCATCTTATTTCTCTTGCCTTTTATTCCCCTAGTAGTATTAGATGTAATAAGATTTGAATTTCTTACATGAAGCCTTGTCAATTATTATTCATTTTTCAATAGGATTTCTTTCATCTTATTTCTCTTGCCATTTATTCCACTAGTAGTATTAGATGTAATAAGATTTGAATTTCTTACATGAAGCTTTCTCAATTATTATTCATTTTTCACTAGGATTTCTTTATATTATTTCTCTTGCCTTTTATTCCACTAGTAGTATTAGATGCAATAAGATTTGAATTTCTTACATGAAGCTTTGTCAATTATTATTCATTTTTCATTAAGATTTCTTTCATCTTATTTCTCTTGCCTTTTATTCCACTAGTAGTATTAGATGTAATAAGATTTGAATTTCTTACATGAAGCCTTGTCAATTATTATTCATTTTTCAATAGGATTTCTTTCATCTTATTTCTCTTGCCTTTTATTCCCCTAGTAGTATTAGATTTAATAAGATTTGAATTTCTTACATAAAGCCTTGTCAATTATTATTCATTTTTCAATAGGATTTCTTTCATCTTATTGCTCTTGCCTTTTATTCCACTAGTAGTATTAGATGTAATAAGATTTGAATTTCTTACATGAAGCCTTGTCAATTATTATTAATTTTTCACTAGGATTTCTTTCATCTTATTTCTCTTGCTTTTTATTCCACTAGTAGTATTAGATGTAATAAGATTTGAATTTCTTACATGAAGCCTTGTCAATTATTATTCATTTTTCACTAGGATTTCTTTCATCTTATTTCTCTTGCTTATTATTCCACTAGTAGTATTAGATGTAATAAGATTTGAATTTCTTACATGATGCCTTGTCAATTATGATTCATTTTTTACTAGGATTTCTTTCATCTTATTTCTCTTGCCTTTTATTCCACTAGTTGTATTAGATGGAATAAGATTTGAATTTCTTACATGAAGCCTTCTCAATTATTATTCATTTTTCACTAGGATTTCTTTTATCTTATTTCTCTTGCCTTTTATTCCACTAGTAGTATTAGATGTAATAAGATTTGAATTTCTTACATGAAGCTTTGTCAATTATTATTCATTTTTCATTAAGATTTCTTTCATCTTATTTCTCTTGCCTTTTATTCCACTAGTAGTATTAGATGTAATAAGATTTGAATTTCTTACATGAAGCCTTGTCAATTATTATTCATTTTTCAACAGGATTTCTTTCATCTTATTTCTCTTGCCTTTTATTCCACTAGTAGTATTAGATGTAATAAGATTTGAATTTCTTACATGAAGCCTTGTCAATTATTATTCATTTTTCAATAGGATTTCTTTCATCTTATTTCACTTGACTTTTATTCCACTAGTAGTATTAGATGTAATAAGATTTGAATTTCTTACATGAAGCCTTGTCAATTATTATTTATTTTTCACTAGGATTTCTTTCATCTTATTTCTCCTGCTTTTTATTCCACTAGTAGTATTAGATGTAATAAGATTTGAATTTCTTACATGAAGCCTTGTCAATTATTATTCATTTTTCACTAGGATTTCTTTCATCTTATTTCTCTTACTTTTTATTCCACTAGTAGCATTAGATGTAATAAGATTTGAATTTCTTACATGAAGCCTTGTCAATTATGATTCATTTTTCACTAGGATTTCTTTCATCTTATTTCTCTTGCCTTTTATTCCACTAGTAGTATTAGATGTAATAAGATTTGAATTTCTTACATGAAGCCTTGTCAATTATTATTCATTTTTCACTAGGATTTCTTTCATCATTTCTCTTGCCTTTTATTCCACTAGTAGAATTAGATGTAATAAGATTTGAATTTCTTACATGAAGCCTTGTCAATTATGATTCATTTTTTACTAGGATTTCTTTCATCTTATTTCTTCTTGCCTTTTATTCCACTAATAGTATTAGATGTAATAAGATTTGAATTTCTTACATGAAGCCTTGTCAATTATTATTCATTTTTCACTAGGATTTCTTTTATCTTATTTCTCTTGCCTTTTATTCCCCTAGTAGTATTACATGTAATAAGATTTGAATTTCTTACATGAAGCCTTGTCATTTATTATTCATTTTTCAATAGGATTTCTTTCATCTTATTTCCCTTGCCTTTTATTCCACTAGTAGTATTAGATGTAATAAGATTTGAATTTCTTACATGAAGGCCTGTCAATTATTATTCATTTTTCAATAGGATTTCTTTCATCTTATTTCTCTTGCCTTTTATTCCCGTAGTAGTATTAGATGTAATAAGATTTGAATTTCTTACATGAAGCCTTGTCAATTATTATTCATTTTTCACTAGGATTTCTTTCATCTTATTTCTCTTGCCTTTTATTCCACTAGTAGTATTAGATGTAATAAGATTTGAATTTCTTACATGAAGCCTTGTCAATTATGATTCCTTTTTCACTAGGATTTCTTTCATCTTATTTCTCTTGCCTTTTATTCCACTAGTAGTATTAGATGTAATAAGATTTGAATTTCTTACATGAAGCATTGTCAATTATTATTCATTTTTCAATAGGATTTCTTTCATCATATTTCTCTTGCCTTTTATTCCACTAGTAGTATTAGATGTAATATGATTTGAATTTCTTACATAAAACATTGTCAATTATTATTCATTTTTCAATAGGATTTCTTTCATCTTAATTCTCTTGCCTTTTATTCCCCTAGTAGTATTAGATGTAATAAGATTTGAATTTCTTACATGAAGCCTTGTCAATTATGATTCATTTTTTACTAGGATTTCTTTCATCTTATTTCTCTTGCCTTTTATTCCACTAATAGTATTAGATGTAATAAGATTTGAATTTCTTACATGAAGCCTTGTCAATTATTATTCATTTTTCACTAGGATTTCTTTTATCTTATTTCTCTTGCCTTTTATTCCCCTAGTAGTATTACATGTAATAAGATTTGAATTTCTTACATGAAGCCTTGTCAATTATTATTCATTTTTCAATAGGATTTCTTTCATCTTATTTCTCTTGCCTTTTCTTCCACTAGTAGTATTAGATGTAATAAGATTTGAATTTCTTACATGAAGGCCTGTCAATTATTATTCATTTTTCAATAGGATTTCTTTCATCTTATTTCTCTTGCCTTTTATTCCACTAGTAGTATTAGATGTAATAAGATTTGAATTTCTTACATGAAGCCTTGTCAATTATTATTCTTTTTTCAATAGGATTTCTTTCATCTTATTTCTCTTGCCTTTTATTCCCCTAGTAGTATTAGATGTAATAAGATTTGAATTTCTTACATGAAGCCTTGTCAATTATTATTCATTTTTCAATAGGATTTCTTTCATCTTATTTCTCTTGCCTTTTATTCCACTAGTAGTATTAGATGTAATAAGATTTGAATTTCTTACATGAAGCTTTGTCAATTATTATTCATTTTTCATTAAGATTTCTTTCATCTTATTTCTCTTGCCTTTTATTCCACTAGTAGTATTAGATGTAATAAGATTTGAATTTCTTACATGAAGCCTTGTCAATTATTATTCATTTTTCAATAGGATTTATTTCATCTTATTTCTCTTGCCTTTTATTCCACTAGTAGTATCAGATGTAATATGATTTGAATTTCTTACATGAAGCCTTGTCAATTATTATTCATTTTTCAATAGGATTTCTTTCATCTTATTTCTCTTGCCTTTTATTCCACTAGTAGTATTAGATGTAATAAGATTTGACTTTCTTACATGAAGCCTTGTCAATTATTATTTATTTTTCACTAGGATTTCTTTCATCTTATTTCTCCTGCTTTTTATTCGACTAGTAGTATTAGATGTAATAAGATTTGAATTTCTTACATGAAGCCTTGTCAATTATTATTCATTTTTCACTAGGATTTCTTTCATCTTATTTCTCTTACTTTTTATTCCACTAGTAGCATTAGATGTAATAAGATTTGAATTTCTTACATGAAGCCTTCTCAATTATTATTCATTTTTCACTAGGATTTCTTTCATCTTATTTCTCTTGCCTTTTATTCCACTAATAGTATTAGATGTAATAAGATTTGAATTTCTACATGAAGCCTTGTCAATTATTATTCATTTTTCACTAGGATTTCTTTTATCTTATTTCTCTTGCCTTTTATTCCCCTAGTAGTATTACATGTAATAAGATTTGAATTTCTTACATGAAGCCTTGTCAATTATGATTCATTTTTCACTGGATTTTACCATCTTATTTCTCTTGCCTTTTATTCCTTTAGTAGTATTAGATGTAATAAGATTTGAATTTCTTACATGAAGCCTTGTCAATTATTATTCATTTTTCACTAGGATTTCTTTCATCTTATTTCTCTTGCCTTTTATTCCACTAGTAGAATTAGATGTAATAAGATTTGAATTTCTTACATGAAACCTTGTCAATTATGATTCATTTTTACTAGGATTTCTTTCATCTTATTTCTCTTGCCTTTTATTCCACTAATAGTATTAGATGTAATAAGATTTGAATTTCTTACATGAAGCCTTGTCAATTATTATTCATTTTTCACTAGGATTTCTTTTTATCTTATTTCTCTTGCCTTTTATTCCCCTAGTAGTATTACATGTAATAAGATTTGAATTTCTTACATGAAGCCTTGTCAATTATTATTCATTTCAGTTTCTTTCATCTCTTATTTCTCTCTTACTTTTTATTCCACTAGTAGCATTAGATGTAATAAGATTTGAATTTCTTACATGAAGCCTTATCATTTATGATTCATTTTCCACTAGGATTTCTTTCATCTTATTTCTCTTGCCTTTTATTCCACTAGTAGTATTAGATGTAATAAGATTTGAATTTCTTACATGAAGCCTTGTCAATTATTATTCATTTTTCACTAGGATTTCTTTCATCATTTCTCTTGCCTTTTATTCCACTAGTGAATTAGATGTAATAAGATTTGAATTTCTTATGAAGCCTTCTCAATTATGATTCATTTTTTACTAGGATTTCTTTCATCTTATTTCTCTTGCCTTTTATTCCACTAATAGTATTAGATGTAAATAAGATTTGAATTTCTTACATGAAGCCTTGTCAATTATTATTCATTTTTTCACTAGGATTTCTTTTATCTTATTTCTCTTGCCTTTATTCCCTAGTAATTACATGTAATAAGATTTGAATTTCTTACATGAAGCCTTGTCAATTATTATTCATTTTTCAATAGGATTTCTTTCATCTTATTTCTCTTGCCTTTTATTCCACTAGTAGTATTAGATGTAATAAGATTTGAATTTCTTGCTGAAGGCCTGTCAATTATTATTCATTTTTCAATAGGATTTCTTTCATCTTATTTCTCTTGCCTTTTATTCCCCTAGTAGTATTAGATGTAATAGATTTGAATTTCTTACACATGAAGCCTTGTCAATTATGATTCATTTTTTACTGAGATTTCTTTCATCTTATTTCTCTTGCCTTTTATTCCACTAATAGTATTAGATGTAATAAGATTTGAATTTCTTACATGACCTTGTCAATTATTATTCATTTTTCACTAGGATTTCTTTTATCTTATTTCTCTTGCCTTTTATTCCCCTAGTAGTATTACATGTAATAAGATTTGAATTTCTTACATGAAGCCTTGTCAATTATTATTCATTTTTCAATAGGATTTCTTTCATCTTATTTCTCTTGCCTTTTATTCCACTAGTAGTATTATTAGATGTAATAAGATTTGAATTTCTTACATGAAGGCCTGTCAATTATTATTCATTTTTCAATAGGATTTCTTTCATCTTATTTCTCTTGCCTTTTTTTATTCCACTAGTAGTATTAGATGTAATAAGATTTGAATTTCTTACATGAAGCCTTGTCAATTATTATTCTTTTTTCAATAGGATTTCTTTCATCTTATTTCTCTTGCCTTTTATTCCACTAGTAGTATTAGATGTAATAAGATTTGAATTTCTTACATGAAGCTTTGTCAATTATTATTCATTTTTCATTAAGATTTCTTTCATCTTATTTCTCTTGCCTTTTATTCCACTAGTAGTATTAGATGTAATAAGATTTGAATTTCTTACATGAAGCCTTGTCAATTATTATTCATTTTTCTTCAA
This sequence comes from Ascarosepion bandense, assembly GCA_037127315.1. Classification (NCBI taxonomy): domain Eukaryota; kingdom Metazoa; phylum Mollusca; class Cephalopoda; order Sepiida; family Sepiidae; genus Ascarosepion; species Ascarosepion bandense. Next base: position 5,022 of record JBBBDQ010003694.1, on the reverse strand, counting down.
GTTTCTTTCATCTTATTTCTCTTGCCTTTTATTCCACTAGTAGTATCAGATGTAATATGATTAGAATTTCTTACATGAAGCCTTGTCAATTATTATTCATTTTTCAATAGGATTTCTTTCATCTTATTTCTCTTGCCTTTTATTCCACTAGTAGTATTAGATGTAATAAGATTTGAATTTCTTACATGAAGCCTTGTCAATTATTATTTATTTTTCACTAGGATTTCTTTCATCTTATTTCTCCTGCTTTTTATTCCACTAGTAGTATTAGGTATATCAAGATTTGAATTTCTTACATGAAGCCTTGTCAATTATTATTCATTTTCACTAGGATTTCTTTCGCTCTTATTTCTCTTACTTTTTTATTCCACTAGTAGCATTAGATGTAATAAGATTTGAATTTCTTACATGAAGCCTTGTCAATTATGATTCATTTTTCACTAGGATTTCTTTCATCTTATTTCTCTTGCCTTTTATTCCACTAGTAGTATTAGATGTAATAAGATTTGAATTTCTTACATGAAGCCTTGTGTTATTATTCATTTTTCACTGATTTCTTTCATCTTATTTCTCTTGCCTTTTATTCCACTGGTATTAGATGTAATAAGATTTGAATTTCTTACATGAAGCCTTGTCAATTATGATTCATTTTTTACTAGGTTCTTTCATCTTATTTCTCTTGCCTTTTATTCCACTAATAGTATTAGATGTAATAAGATTTGAATTTCTTACATGAAGCCTTGTCAATTATTATTCATTTTTTCACTAGGATTTCTTTTATCTTATTTCTCTTGCCTTTTATTCCCTAGTAGTATTACATGTAATAAGATTTGAATTTCTTACATGAAGCCTTGTCAATTATTATTCATTTTTTACTAGGATTTCTTTCATCTTATTTCTCTTACTTTTTTATTCCACTAGTAGCATTAGATGTAATAAGATTTGAATTTCTTACATGAAGCCTTGTCAATTATGATTCATTTTTCACTAGGATTTCTTTCATCTTATTTCTCTTGCCTTTTATTCCACTAGTAGTATTAGATGTAATAAGATTTGAATTTCTTACATGAAGCCTTGTCAATTATTATTCATTTTTCACTAGGATTTCTTTCATCATTTCTCTTGCCTTTTATTCCACTATGACAGAATTAGATGTAATAAGATTTGAATTTCTTACATGAAGCCTTCTCAATTATGATTCATTTTTTACTAGGATTTCTTTCATCTTATTTCTCTTGCCTTTTATTCCACTAATAGTATTAGATGTAATAAGATTTGAATTTCTTACATGAAGCCTTGTCAATTATTATTCATTTTTCACTAGGATTTCTTTTATCTTATTTCTCTTGCCTTTTATTCCCCTAGTAGTATTACATGTAATAAGATTTGAATTTCTTACATGAAGCCTTGTCAATTATTATTCATTTTTCAATAGGATTTCTTTCATCTTATTTCTCTTGCCTTTTATTCCACTAGTAGTATTAGATGTAATAAGATTTGAATTTCTTACATGAAGGCCTGTCAATTATTATTCATTTTTCAATAGGATTTCTTTCATCTTATTTCTCTTGCCTTTTATTCCCCTAGTAGTATTAGATGTAATAAGATTTGAATTTCTTACATGAAGCCTTGTCAATTATGATTCATTTTTTACTAGGATTTCTTTCATCTTATTTCTCTTGCCTTTTATTCCACTAATAGTATTAGATGTAATAAGATTTGAATTTCTTACATGAAGCCTTGTCAATTATTATTCATTTTTCACTAGGATTTCTTTTATCTTATTTCTCTTGCCTTTTATTCCCCTAGTAGTATTACATGTAATAAGATTTGAATTTCTTACATGAAGCCTTGTCAATTATTATTCATTTTTCAATAGGATTTCTTTCATCTTATTTCTCTTGCCTTTTATTCCACTAGTAGTATTAGATGTAATAAGATTTGAATTTCTTACATGAAGGCCTGTCAATTATTATTCATTTTTCAATAGGATTTCTTTCATCTTATTTCTCTTGCCTTTTATTCCACTAGTAGTATTAGATGTAATAAGATTTGAATTTCTTACATGAAGCCTTGTCAATTATTATTCTTTTTTCAATAGGATATCTTTCATCTTATTTCTCTTGCCTTTTATTCCCCTAGTAGTATTAGATGTAATAAGATTTGAATTTCTTACATGAAGCCTTGTCAATTATTATTCATTTTTCAATAGGATTTCTTTCATCTTATTTCTCTTGCCTTTTATTCCACTAGTAGTATTAGATGTAATAAGATTTGAATTTCTTACATGAAGCTTTGTCAATTATTATTCATTTTTCATTAAGATTTCTTTCATCTTATTTCTCTTGCCTTTTATTCCACTAGTAGTATTAGATGTAATAAGATTTGAATTTCTTACATGAAGCCTTGTCAATTATTATTCATTTTTCAATAGGATTTCTTTCATCTTATTTCTCTTGCCTTTTATTCCACTAGTAGTATCAGATGTAATATGATTAGAATTTCTTACATGAAGCCTTGTCAATTATTATTCATTTTTCAATAGGATTTCTTTCATCTTATTTCTCTTGCCTTTTATTCCACTAGTAGTATTAGATGTAATAAGATTTGAATTTCTTACATGAAGCCTTGTCAATTATTATTTATTTTTCACTAGGATTTCTTTCATCTTATTTCTCCTGCTTTTTATTCCACTAGTAGTATTAGATGTAATAAGATTTGAATTTCTTACATGAAGCCTTGTCAATTATTATTCATTTTTCACTAGGATTTCTTTCATCTTATTTCTCTTACTTTTTATTCCACTAGTAGCATTAGATGTAATAAGATTTGAATTTCTTACATGAAGCCTTGTCAATTATGATTCATTTTTCACTAGGATTTCTTTCATCTTATTTCTCTTGCCTTTTATTCCACTAGTAGTATTAGATGTAATAAGATTTGAATTTCTTACATGAAGCCTTGTCAATTATTATTCATTTTTCACTAGGATTTCTTTCATCTTATTTCTCTTGCCTTTTATTCCACTAGTAGAATTAGATGTAATAAGATTTGAATTTCTTACATGAAGCCTTGTCAATTATGATTCATTTTTTACTAGGATTTCTTTCATCTTATTTCTCTTGCCTTTTATTCCACTAATAGTATTAGATGTAATAAGATTTGAATTTCTTACATGAAGCCTTGTCAATTATTATTCATTTTTCTCTAGGATGTCTTTTATCTTATTTCTCTTGCCTTTTATTCCCCTAGTAGTATTACATGTAATAAGATTTGAATTTCTTACATGAAGCCTTGTCAATTATTATTCATTTTTCAATAGGATTTCTTTCATCTTATTTCTCTTGCCTTTTATTCCACTAGTAGTATTAGATGTAATAAGATTTGAATTTCTTACATGAAGGCCTGTCAATTATTATTCATTTTTCAATAGGATTTCTTTCATCTTATTTCTCTTGCCTTTTATTCCCCTAGTAGTATTAGATGTAATAAGATTTGAATTTCTTACATGAAGCCTTGTCAATTATTATTCATTTTTCAATAGGATTTCTTTCATCTTATTTGTCTTGCCTTTTATTCCACTAGTAGTATTAGATGTAATAAGATTTGAATTTCTTACATAAAACATTGTCAATTATTATTCATTTTTCACTAGGATTTCTTTCATCTTATTTCTCTTGCTTTTTATTCCACTAGTAGTATTAGATGTAATAAGATTTGAATTTCTTACATGAAGCCTTGTCAATTATGATTCATTTTTCACTAGGATTTCTTTCATCTTATTTCTCTTGCCTTTTATTCCACTAATAGTATTAGATGTAATAAGATTTGAATTTCTTACATGAAGCCTTGTCAATTATTATTCATTTTTCACTAGGATTTCTTTTATCTTATTTCTCTTGCCTTTTATTCCCCTAGTAGTATTATATGTAATAAGATTTGAATTTCTAACATGAAGCATTGTCAATTATTATTCATTTTTCAATAGGATTTCTTTCATTTATTTCTCTTGCCTTTTATTCCACTAGTAGTATTAGATGTAATAAGATTTGAATTTCTTACATGAAGGCCTGTCAATTATTATTCATTTTTCAATAGGATTTCTTTCATCTTATTTCTCTTGCCTTTTATTCCCCTAGTAGTATTAGATGTAATAAGATTTGAATTTCTTACATGAAGCCTTGTCATTTATTATTCATTTTTCAATAGGATTTCTTTCATCTTATTTCTCTTGCCTTTTATTCCACTAGTAGTATTAGATGTAATAAGATTTGAATTTCTTACATAAAACATTGTCAATTATTATTCATTTTTCAATAGGATTTCTTTCATCTTATTTCTCTTGCCTTTTATTCCCCTAGTAGTATTAGATGTAATAAGATTTGAATTTCTTACATGAAGCCTTGGCAATTATTATTCATTTTTCAATAGGATTTCTTTCATCTTATTTCTCTTGCCTTTTATTCCACTAGTAGTATTAGATGTAATAAGATTTGAATTTCTTACATGAAGCCTTCTCAATTATTATTCCTTTTTCACTAGGATTTCTTTTATCTTATTTCTCTTGCCTTTTATTCCACTAGTAGTATTAGATGTAATAAGATTTGAATTTCTTACATGAAGCTTTGTCAATTATTATTCATTTTTCATTAAGATTTTTTCATCTTATTTCTCTTGCCTTTTATTCCACTAGTAGTATTAGATGTAATAAGATTTGAATTTCTTACATGAAGCCTTGTCAATTATTATTCATTTTTCAATAGGATTTCTTTCATCTTATTTCTCTTGCCTTTTATTCCACTAGTAGTATTAGATGTAATAAGATTTGAATTTCTTACATGAAGCCTTGTCAATTATTATTCATTTTTCAATAGGATTTCTTTCATCTTATTTCTCTTGCCTTTTATTCCCCTAGTAGTATTAGATGTAATAAGATTTGAATTTCTTACATGAAGCCTTGTCAATTATTATTCATTTTTCAATAGGATTTCTTTCATCTTATTTCTCTTGCCTTTTATTCCA
>JBBBDQ010003692.1:0-12809 GCA_037127315.1 Ascarosepion bandense | reverse complement strand
CATATAGCTATATTCTACTTCTACTTCTTATGGATGGGAGTTGCAATAAAAAGCAAGAGAAATGAAGATGAAAGAAATCCTAGTGAAAATGAATAATAATTGACAATGCTTCATCTAAGAAGGCAAAAACCAGCAGAGTCAGTCAAATTTAGCCATATAGCTATATCTTCTACTTCTACTTCTTATGGATGGGAGTTGCAATAAAAAGCAAGAGAAATGAAGATGAAAGAAATCCTAGTGAAAAATGAATAATAATTGACAATGCTTCATCTAATAAGAAGGCAAACCAGCAGGAGTCATTCAAATTTAGCCATATAGCTATATTCTCTACTTCTACTTCTTATGGATGGGAGTTGCAATAAAAAAGCAAGAGAAATGAAGATGAAAGAAATCCTAGTGAAAAATGAATAATAATTGACATAAATGCTTCATCTAAGAAGGCAAACCAGCAGGAGTCATTCAAATTTAGCGTATATAGCTTAGTATTCTCTACTTCTACTTCTATGGACGGGAGTTGCAATAAAAGCAAGAGAAATGAAGATAAAAAGAAATCCTAGTGAAAATGAATAATAATTGACAATGCTTCATCTAAGAAGGCAAACCAGCAGTAGTCATTCAAATTTAGCCATAGCTATATTCTCTACTTCTACTTATGGACGGGAGTTGCACAAAAAGCAAGAGAAATGAAGATAAAAGAAATCCTAGTGAAAAATGAATAGAATAATTGACAATGCTTCATCTAAGAAGGCAAACCAGCAGGAGTCATTCAAATTTAGCCATATAGCTATATTCTACGACTTCCCCTTATGGATGGGAGTTGCAATAAAAAGCAAGAGAAATGAAGATGAAAGAAATACTAGTGAAAAATGAATAATAATTGACAATGCTTCATCTAAGAAGGCTAACCAGCAAGAGTCATTCAAGAGGCCATATAGCTATATTCTCTACTTCTACTTCTTATGTATGGGAGTTGCAATAAAAAGCAAGAGAAATGAAGATGAAAGAAATACTATGAAAATGAATAATAATTGACAATGCTTCATCTAAGAAGGCTAACCAGCAAGAGTCATTCAAATTTAGCTATATAGCTATATTCTCTACTTCTACTTCTTATGGATGGGAGTTGCAATAAAAAGCAAGAGAAATGAAGATGAAAGAAATACTAGTGAAAAATGAATAATAATTGACAATGCTTCATCTAAGAAGGAACCAGCAGGAGTCATTCAAATTTAGCCATATAGCTATATTCTCTACTTCTACTTCTTATGGATGGGAGTTGCAATAAAAGCAAGAGAAAATGAAGATGAAAGAAATACTAGTGAAAAATGAATAATAATTGACAATGCTTCATCTAAGAAGGCTAACCAGCAGGAGTCATTCAAATTTAGCCATATAGCTATATTCTCTACTTCTACTTCTTATGGATGGGAGTTGCAATAAAAAGCAAGAGAAATGAAGATGAAAGAAATCCTAGTGAAAAATGAATAATAATTGACAATGCTTCATCTAAGAAGGCTAACCAGCAGGAGTCATTCAAATTTAGCCATATAGCTATATTCTCTACTTCTACTTCTTATGGATGGGAGTTGCAATAAAAAGCAAGAGAAATGAAGATGAAAGAAATACTAGTGAAAATGAATAATAATTGACAATGCTTCATCTAAGAAGGCAAACCAGCAGGAGTCATTCAAATTTAGCCATATATAGCTATATTCTCTACTTCTACTTCTTATGGATGGGAGTTGTAATAAAAAAGCAAGAGAAATGAAGATGAAAGAAATCCTAGTGAAAAATGAATAATAATTGACAATGCTTCATCTAAGAAGGCAAAAACCAGCAGGAGTCATTCAAATTTAGCCATATAGCTATATTCTCTACTTTCATTTATGGACGGGAGTTGCAATAAAAGCAAGAGAAATGAAGATAAAAGAAATCCTAGAAAATGAATAATAATTGACAATGCTTCATCTAAGAAGGCAAACCAGCAGTAGTCATTCAAATTTAGCCATATAGCCATATTCTACTTCTACTTGACTGGAGTTGCAATAAAAAGCAAGAGAAATGAAGATAAAAGAAATCCTAGTGAAAAATGAATAATAATTGACAATGCTTCATCTAAGAAGGCAAACCAGCAGGAGTCATTCAAATTTAGCCATATAGCTATATTCTCTACTTCTACTTCTTATGGATGGGAGTTGCAAGTAAAAAGCAAGAGAAATGAAGATGAAAGAAATACTAGTGAAAAATGAATAATAATTCTGACAATGCTTCATCTAAGAAGGCTAACCAGCAAGAGTCATTCAAATTTAGCCATATATAGCTATATTCTCTCTACTTCTACTTCTTATGTATGGGAGTTGCAATAAAAAGCAAGAGAAATGAAGATGAAAGAAATACTAGTGAAAAATGAATAATAATTGACAATGCTTCATCTAAGAAGGCTAACCAGCAAGAGTCATTCAAATTTAGCCATATAGCTATATTCTCTACTTCTACTTCTTATGGATGGGAGAGTTGCAATAAAAGCAAGAGAAATGAAGATGAAAGAAATACTAGTGAAAAATGAATAATAATTGACAATGCTTCATCTAAGAAGGCAAACCAGCAGGAGTCATTCAAATTTAGCTACATAGCCATATTTCTACTTCTACTTCTTATGGATGGGAGTTGCAATAAAAAGCAAGAGAAATGAAGATGAAAGAAATACTAGTGAAAATGAATAATAATTGACAATGCTTCATCTAAGAAGGCTAACCAGCAGGAGTCATTCAAATTTAGCCATATAGCTATATTCTCTACTTCTACTTCTTATGGATGGGAGTTGCAATAAAAAGCAAGAGAAATGAAGATGAAAGAAATCCTAGTGAAAAATGAATAATAATTGACAATGCTTCATCTAAGAAGGCTAACCAGCAGGAGTCATTCAAATTTAGCCATATAGCTATATTCTCTACTTCTACTTCTTATGGATGGGAGTTGCAATAAAAAGCAAGAGAAATGAAGATGAAAGAAATACTAGTGAAAATGAATAATAATTGCCAATGCTTCATCTAAGAAGGCTAACCAGCAGGAGTCATTCAAATTTAGCCATATAGCTATATTCTCTACTTCTACTTCTTATGGATGGGAGTTGCAATAAAAAGCAAGAGAAATGAAGATGAAAGAAGCATTGGGGAAAAATGAATAATAATTACAATGCTTCATCTAAGAAGGCTAACCAGCAGGAGTCATTCAAATTTAGCCATATAGCTATATTCTCTACTTCTACTTCTTATGTATGGGAGTTGCAATAAAAAGCAAGAGAAAATGAAGATGAAAGAAATACTAGTGAAAAATGAATAACAATAATTGACAATGCTTCATCTAAGAAGGTTAACCAGCAGGAGTCATTCAAATTTAGCCATATAGCTATATTCTCTACTTCTACTTCTTATGGATGGGAGTTGCAATAAAAAGCAAGAGAAATGAAGATGAAAGAAATACTAGTGAAAAATGAATAATAATTGCCAATGCTTCATCTAAGAAGGCTAACCAGCAGGAGTCATTCAAATTTAGCCATATAGCTATTCTCTACTTCTACTTCTTATGGATGGGAGTTGCAATAAAAAGCAAGAGAAATGAAGATGAAAGAAATACTAGTGAAAAATGAATAATAATTGACAATGCTTCATCTAAGAAGGCTAACCAGCAGGAGTCATTCAAATTTAATGTGAAATATATTCTCTACTTCTACTTCTTATGGATGGGAGTTGCACAAAAAGCAAGAGAAATGAAGATGAAAGAAATACTAGTGAAAAATGAATAATAATTGACAATGCTTCATCTAAGAAGGCTAACCAGCAGGAGTCATTCAAATTTAGCCATATAGCTATATTCTACTTCTACTTCTTATGGATGGGAGTTGCAATAAAAAGCAAGAGAAATGAAGATGAAAGAAATACTAGTGAAAAATGAATAATAATTGACAATGCTTCATGTAAGAAGGCTAACCAGCAGGAGTCATTCAAATTTAGCCATATAGCTATATTCTCTACTTCTACTTCTTATGGATGGGAGTTGCAATAAAAAGCAAGAGAAATGAAGATGAAAGAAATACGAGTGAAAATGAATAATAATTGACAATGCTTCATCTAAGAAGGCTAACCAGCAGGAGTCATTCAAATTTAGCCATATAGCTATATTCTCTACTTCTACTTCTTATGTATGGGAGTTGCAATAAAAAGCAAGAGAAATGAAGATGAAAGAAATACTAGTGAAAAATGAATAATAATTGCCAATGAGCTTCATCTAAGAAGGCTAACCAGCAGGAGTCATTCAAATTTAGCCATAGCTATATTCTCTACTTCTACTCTTATGGATGGGAGTTGCAATAAAAAGCAAGAGAAATGAAGATGAAAAGAAATACTAGTGAAAAATGAATAATAATTGACAATGCTTCATCTAAGAAGGCTAACCAGCAGGAGTCATTCAAATTTAGCCATATAGCTATATTCTCTACTTCTACTTCTTATGGATGGGAGTTGCACAAAGCAAGAGAAATGAAGATGAAAGAAATACGAGTGAAAATGAATAATAATTGCCAATGCTTCATCTAAGAAGGCTAACCAGCAGGAGTCATTCAAATTTAGCCATATAGCTATATTCTCTACTTCTACTTATGTATGGGAGTTGCAATAAAAAGCAAGAGAAATGAAGATGAAAGAAATACTAGTGAAAAATGAACAATAATTGCCAATGCTTCATCTAAGAAGGCTAACCAGCAGGAGTCATTCAAATTTAGCCATATAGCTATATTCTCTACTTCTACTTCTTATGGATGGGAGTTGCAATAAAAAGCAAGAGAAATGAAGATGAAAGAAATACTAGTGAAAAATGAATAATAATTGACAATGCTTCATCTAAGAAGGCTAACCAGCAGGAGTCATTCAAATTTAGCCATATAGCTATATTCTCTACTTCTACTTCTTATGGATGGGAGTTGCAATAAAAAGCAAGAGAAATGAAGATGAAAGAAATACTAGTGAAAAATGAATAATAATTGCCAATGCTTCATCTAAGAAGGCTAACCAGCAGGAGTCATTCAAATTTAGCCATATAGCTATATTCTCTACTTCTACTTCTTATGGATGGGAGTTGCAATAAAAAGCAAGAGAAATGAAGATGAAAGAAATACTAGTGAAAAATGAATAATAATTGCCAATGCTTCATCTAAGAAGGCTAACCAGCAGGAGTCATTCAAATTTAGCCATATAGCTATATTCTCTACTTCTACTTCTTATGGATGGGAGTTGCAATAAAAAGCAAGAGAAATGAAGATGAAAGAAATACTAGTGAAAAATGTATAATAATTGCCAATGCTTCATCTAAGAAGGCTAACCAGCAGGAGTCATTCAAATTTAGCCATATAGCTATATTCTCTACTTCTACTTCTTATGGATGGGAGTTGCAATAAAAAGCAAGAGAAATGAAGATGAAAGAAATACTAGTGAAAAATGAATAATAATTGACAATGCTTCATCTAAGAAGGCTAACCAGCAGGAGTCATTCAAATTTAGCCATATAGCTATATTCTCTACTTTCTACTTCTTATGGATGGGAGTTGCAATAAAAAGCAAGAGAAATGAAGATGAAAGAAATACTAGTGAAAAATGAATAATAATTGCCAATGCTTCATCTAAGAAGGCTAACCAGCAGGAGTCATTCAAATTTAGCCATATAGCTATATTCTCTACTTCTACTTCTTATGGATGGGAGTTGCAATAAAAAGCAAGAGAAATGAAGATGAAAGAAATACTAGTGAAAAATGAATAATAATTGCCAATGCTTCATCTAAGAAGGCTAACCAGCAGGAGCTATTCATATTTAGCCATATAGCTATATTCTACTTCTACTTCTCTACAGATGGGAGTTGCAATAAAAGCAAGAGAAATGAAGATGAAAGAAATACTAGTGAAAAATGAATAATAATTGACAATGCTTCATCTAAGAAGGCTAACCAGCAAGAGTCATTCAAATTTAGCCATATAGCTTACATTTCTACTTCTACTTCTTATGGATGGGAGTTGCAATAAAAAGCAAGAGAAATGAAGATGAAAGAAATACTAGTGAAAATGAATAATAATTGCCAATGCTTCATCTAAGAAGGCTAACCAGCAGGAGTCATTCAAATTTAGCCATATAGCTATATTCTCTACTTCTACTTCTTATGTATGGGAGTTGCAATAAAAAGCAAGAGAAATGAAGATGAAAGAAATACTAGTGAAAATGAATAATAATTGCCAATGCTTCATCTAAGAAGGCTAACCAGCAGGAGTCATTCATATTTAGCCATATAGCTATATTCTCTACTTCTACTTCTTATGGATGGGAGTTGCAATAAAAGCAAGAGAAATGAAGATGAAAGAAATACTAGTGAAAAATGAATAATAATTGACAATGCTTCATCTAAGAAGGCAAACCAGCAGGAGTTATTCAAATTTAGCCATATAGCTATATTCTCTACTTCTACTTCTTATGTATGGGAGTTGCAATAAAAAGCAAGAGAAATGAAGATGAAAGAAATACTAGTGAAAAATGAATAATAATTGACAATGCTTCATCTAAGAAGGCTAACCAGCAGGAATCATTCAAATTTAGCCATATAGCTATATTCTCTACTTCTACTTCTTATGGATGGGAGTTGTAACAAAAAGCAAGAGAAATGAAGATGAAAGAAATACTAGTGAAAATGAATAATAATTGACAATGCTTCATCTAAGAAGGCTAACCAGCAGGAATCATTCAAATTTAGCCATATAGCTATATTCTCTACTTCTACTTTATGGATGGGAGTTGCAATAAAAGCAAGAGAAATGAAGATAAAAGAAATACTAGTGAAAAATGAATAATAATTGCCAATGCTTCATCTAAGAAGGCTAACCATCAGAGTCATTCAAATTTAGCCATATAGCTATATTCTCTACTTCTACTTCTTATGGATGGGAGTTGCAATAAAAAGCAAGAGAAATGAAGATGAAAGAAATACTAGTGAAAAATGAATAATAATTGACAATGCTTCATCTAAGAAGGCTAACCAGCAGGAGTCATTCAAATTTAGCCATATAGCTATATTCTCTACTTCTACTTCTTATGGATGGGAGTTGCAATAAAAAGCAAGAGAAATGAAGATGAAAGAAATACTAGTGAAAATGAATAATAATTGACAATGCTTCATCTAAGAAGGCTAACCAGCAGGAGTCATTCAAATTTAGCCATATAGCTATATTCTCTACTTCTACTTCTTATGGATGGGAGTTGCAATAAAAAGCAAGAGAAATGAAGATGAAAGAAATACTAGTGAAAAATGAATAATAATTGACAATGCTTCATCTAAGAAGGCTAACCAGCAGGAGTCATTCAAATTTAGCCATATAGCTATATTCTCTACTTCAACTTCTTATGGATGGGAGTTGCAATAAAAAGCAAGAGAAATGAAGATGAAAGAAATACTAGTGAAAAATGAATAATAATTGACAATGCTTCATGTAAGAAGGCTAACCAGCAGGAGTCATTCAAATTTAGCCATATAGCTATATTCTCTACTTCTACTTCTTATGGATGGGAGTTGCAATAAAAAGCAAGAGAAATGAAGATGAAAGAAATACGAGTGAAAATGAATAATAATTGACAATGCTTCATCTAAGAAGGCTAACCAGCAGGAGTCATTCAAATTTAGCCATATAGCTATATTCTCTACTTCTACTTCTTATGTATGGGAGTTGCAATAAAAAGCAAGAGAAATGAAGATGAAAGAAATACTAGTGAAAAATGAATAATAATTGCCAATGCTTCATCTAAGAAGGCTAACCAGCAGGAGTCATTCAAATTTAGCCATATAGCTATATTCTCTACTTCTACTTCTTATGGATGGGAGTTGCAATAAAAAGCAAGAGAAATGAAGATGAAAGAAATACTAGTGAAAAATGAATAATAATTGACAATGCTTCATCTAAGAAGGCTAACCAGCAGGAGTCATTCAAATTTAGCCATATAGCTATATTCTCTACTTCTACTTCTTATGGATGGGAGTTGCAATAAAAAGCAAGAGAAATGAAGATGAAAGAAATACGAGTGAAAATGAATAATAATTGCCAATGCTTCATCTAAGAAGGCTAACCAGCAGGAGTCATTCAAATTTAGCCATATAGCTATATTCTCTACTTCTACTTCTTATGTATGGGAGTTGCAATAAAAAGCAAGAGAAATGAAGATGAAAGAAATACTAGTGAAAAATGAATAATAATTGCCAATGCTTCATCTAAGAAGGCTAACCAGCAGGAGTCATTCAAATTTAGCCATATAGCTATATTCTCTACTTCTACTTCTTATGGATGGGAGTTGCAATAAAAAGCAAGAGAAATGAAGATGAAAGAAATACTAGTGAAAAATGAATAATAATTGACAATGCTTCATCTAAGAAGGCTAACCAGCAGGAGTCATTCAAATTTAGCCATATAGCTATATTCTCTACTTCTACTTCTTATGGATGGGAGTTGCAATAAAAAGCAAGAGAAATGAAGATGAAAGAAATACTAGTGAAAAAGGAATAATAATTGCCAATGCTTCATCTAAGAAGGCTAACCAGCAGGAGTCATTCAAATTTAGCCATATAGCTATATTCTCTACTTCTACTTCTTATGGATGGGAGTTGCAATAAAAAGCAAGAGAAATGAAGATGAAAGAAATACTAGTGAAAAATGAATAATAATTGCCAATGCTTCATCTAAGAAGGCTAACCAGCAGGAGTCATTCAAATTTAGCCATATAGCTATATTCTCTACTTCTACTTCTTATGGATGGGAGTTGCAATAAAAAGCAAGAGAAATGAAGATGAAAGAAATACTAGTGAAAAATGAATAATAATTGCCAATGCTTCATCTAAGAAGGCTAACCAGCAGGAGTCATTCAAATTTAGCCATATAGCTATATTCTCTACTTCTACTTCTTATGGATGGGAGTTGCAATAAAAAGCAAGAGAAATGAAGATGAAAGAAATACTAGTGAAAAATGAATAATAATTGACAATGCTTCATCTAAGAAGGCTAACCAGCAGGAGTCATTCAAATTTAGCCATATAGCTATATTCTCTACTTCTACTTCTTATGGATGGGAGTTGCAATAAAAAGCAAGAGAAATGAAGATGAAAGAAATACTAGTGAAAAATGAATAATAATTGCCAATGCTTCATCTAAGAAGGCTAACCAGCAGGAGTCATTCAAATTTAGCCATATAGCTATATTCTCTACTTCTACTTCTTATGGATGGGAGTTGCAATAAAAAGCAAAAGAGAAATGAAGATGAAAGAAATACTAGTGAAAAATGAATAATAATTGCCAATGCTTCATCTAAGAAGGCTAACCAGCAGGAGTCATTCATATTTAGCCATATATAGCTATATTCTCTACTTCTACTTCAAGCATGGATGGGAGTTGCAATAAAAAGCAAGAGAAATGAAGATGAAAGAAATACTAGTGAAAAATGAATAATAATTGACAATGCTTCATCTAAGAAGGCTAACCAGCAAGAGTCATTCAAATTTAGCCATATAGCTATATTCTCTACTTCTACTTCTTATGGATGGGAGTTGCAATAAAAAGCAAGAGAAATGAAGATGAAAGAAATACTAGTGAAAAATGAATAATAATTGCCAATGCTTCATCTAAGAAGGCTAACCAGCAGGAGTCATTCAAATTTAGCCATATAGCTATATTCTCTACTTCTACTTCTTATGTATGGGAGTTGCAATAAAAAAAAGCAAGAGAAATGAAGATGAAAGAAATACTAGTGAAAAATGAATAATAATTGCCAATGCTTCATCTAAGAAGGCTAACCAGCAGGAGTCATTCATATTTAGCCATATAGCTATATTCTCTACTTCTACTTCTTATGGATGGGAGTTGCAATAAAAAGCAAGAGAAATGAAGATGAAAGAAATACTAGTGAAAAATGAATAATAATTGACAATGCTTCATCTAGAGAGAGGCAAACCAGCAGGAGTTATTCAAATTTAGCCATATAGCTATATTCTCTACTTCTACTTCTTATGTATGGGAGTTGCAATAAAAAGCAAAGAGAAATGAAGATGAAAGAAATACTAGTGAAAAATGAATAATAATTGACAATGCTTCATCTAAGAAGGCTAACCAGCAGGAATCATTCAAATTTAGCCATATAGCTATATTCTCTACTTCTACTTCTTATGGATGGGAGTTGCAATAAAAAGCAAGAGAAATGAAGATGAAAGAAATACTAGTGAAAAATGAATAATAATTAAATGCTTCATCTAAGAAGGCTAACCAGCAGGAATCATTCAAATTTAGCCATATATAGCTATATTCTCTACTTCTACTTCTTATGGATGGGAGTTGCAATAAAAAGCAAGAGAAATGAAGATAAAAGAAATACTAGTGAAAAATGAATAATAATTGCCAATGCTTCATCTAAGAAGGCTAACCATCAGGAGTCATTCAAATTTAGCCATATAGCTATATTCTCTACTTCTACTTCTTATGGATGGGAGTTGCAATAAAAAGCAAGAGAAATGAATATGAAAGAAATACTAGTGAAAAATGAATAATAATTGACAATGCTTCATCTAAGAAGGCTAACCATCAGGAGTCATTCAAATTTAGCCATATGGCTATATTCTCTACTTCTACTTCTTATGGATGGGAGTTGCAATAAAAAGCAAGAGAAATGAAGATGAAAGAAATACTAGTGAAAAATGAATAATAATTGACAATGCTTCATCTAAGAAGGCTAACCAGCAGGAGTCATTCAAATTTAGCCATATAGCTATATTCTCTACTTCTACTTCTTATGTATGGGAGTTGCAATAAAAAGCAAGAGAAATGAAGATGAAAGAAATACTAGTGAAAAATGAATAATAATTGACAATGCTTCATCTAAGAAGGCAAACCAGCAGGAGTCATTCAAATTTAGCCATATAGCTATATTCTCTACTTCTACTTCTTATGGATGGGAGTTGCAATAAAAAGCAAGAGAAATGAAGATGAAAGAAATACTAGTGAAAAATGAATAATAATTGACAATGCTTCATCTAGAAGGCTAACCAGCAGGAGTCATTCAAATTTAGCCATATGAAGAAAGCTATATTCTCTACTTCTACTTCTTATGGATGGGAGTTGCAATAAAAAGCAAGAGAAATGAAGATGAAAGAAATACTAGTGAAAAATGAATAATAATTGACAATGCTTCATCTAAGAAGGCAAACCAGCAGGAGTCATTCAAATTTAGCCATATAGCTATATTCTCTACTTCTACTTCTTATGGATGGGAGTTGCAATAAAAAGCAAGAGAAATGAAGATGAAAGAAATACTAGTGAAAAATGAATAATAATTGACAATGCTTCATCTAAGAAGGCTAACCAGCAGGAGTCATTCAAATTTAGCCATATAGCTATATTCTCTACTTCTACTTCTTATGGATGGGAGTTGCAATAAAAAGCAAGAGAAATGAAGATGAAAGAAATACTAGTGAAAAATGAATAATAATTGACAATGCTTCATCTAGAAGGCTAACCAGCAGGAGTCATTCAGGTAGCCATATAACTATATTCTCTACTTCTACTTCTTATGTATGGGAGTTGCAATAAAAAGCAAGAGAAATGAAGATGAAAGAAATACTAGTGAAAAATGAATAATAATTGACAATGCTTCATCTAAGAAGGCTAACCAGCAGGAGTCATTCAAATTTAGCCATATAGCTATATTCTCTACTTCTACTTCTTATGGATGGGAGTTGCAATAAAAAGCAAGAGAAATGAAGATGAAAGAAATACTAGTGAAAAATGAATAATAATTGACAATGCTTCATCTAAGAAGGCTAACCAGCAGGAGTCATTCAAATTTAGCCATATAGCTATATTCTCTACTTCTACTTCTTATGTATGGGAGTTGCAATAAAAAGCAAGAGAAATGAAGATGAAAGAAATACTAGTGAAAAATGAATAATAATTGACAATGCTTCATCTAAGAAGGCTAACCAGCAGGAGTCATTCAAATTTAGCCATATAGCTATATTCTCTACTTCTACTTCTTATGGATGGGAGTTGCAATAAAAAGCAAGAGAAATGAAGATGAAAGAAATACTAATTGAAAAATGAATAATAATTGGCAATGCTTCATCTAAGAAGGCTAACCAGCAAGAGTCAGTCAAATTTAGCCATATAGCTATATTCTCTACTTCTACTTCTTATGGATGGGAGTTGCAATAAAAAGCAAGAGAAATGAAGATGAAAGAAATACTAGTGAAAAATGAATAATAATTGACAATGCTTCATCTAAGAAGGCTAACCAGCAGGAGTCATTCAAATTTAGCCATATAGCTATATTCTCTACTTCTACTTCTTATGGATGGGAGTTGCAATAAAAAGCAAGAGAAATGAAGATGAAAGAAATACTAGTGAAAAATGAATAATAATTGACAATGCTTCATCTAAGAAGGCTAACCAGCAGTAGTCATTCAAATTTAGCCATATAGCTATATTCTCTACTTCTACTTCTTATGTATGGGAGTTGCAATAAAAAGCAAGAGAAATGAAGATGAAAGAAATACTAGTGAAAAATGAATAATAATTGACAATGCTTCATCTAAGAAGGCTAACCAGCAGGAGTCATTCAAATTTGTATATAGCTATATTCTCTACTTCTACTTCTTATGGATGGGAGTTGCAATAAAAAGCAAGAGAAATGAAGATGAAAGAAATACTAGTAAGAAAGGAAATGAATAATAATTGACAATGCTTCAT
>JBBBDQ010003688.1:0-40271 GCA_037127315.1 Ascarosepion bandense | reverse complement strand
TGAAATATGAAAATGTGCTTTAGTTTCATCTTATTTTGTCATGTTTCAATAAAAAATTTCAAAATAAACTTGTTTCCCTTGATATTTTCACTTTTTTAATCTGAAATATGAAAATGTGCTTTATTTTCATCTTATTTTGTCTTTTTTCAATAAAAAATTTCAAAATAACCTTGTTTCCCTTGATATTTTCTCTTTTTTAATCTGAAATATGAAAATGTGCTTTATTTTCATCTTATTTTGCTTTTTTCAATAAAAAATTTCAAAATAACCTTGTTTCCCTTGAGATTTTCTCTTTTTTAATCTGAAATATGAAAATGTGCTTTATTTTCATCTTATTCTGTCTTTTTTCAATAAAAAATTTCAAAATAACCTTGTTTCCCTTGATATTTTCACTTTTTTAATCTGAAATATGAAAATGTGCTTTATTTTCATCTTATTTTGTCTTTTTTCAATAAAAAATTTCAAAATAACCTTGTTTGCCTTGATATTTTCACTTTTTTCATCTGAAATATGAAAATGTGCTTTAGTTTCATCTTATTTTGTCATGTTTCAATAAAAAATTTCAAAATAACCTTGTTTCCCTTGATATTTTCACTTTTTTAATCTGAAATATGAAAATGTGCTTTATTTTCATCTTATTTTGTCTTTTTTCAATAAAAAATTTCAAAATAACCTTGTTTCCCTTGATATTTTCACTTTTTTAATCTGAAATATGAAAATGTGCTTTATTTTCATCTTATTTTCGCTTTTCTCAATAAAAAATTTCAAAATAACCTTGTTTCCCTTGATATTTTCTCTTTTTTAATCTGAAATATAAAAATGTGTTTATTTTCAACTTATTTTGTCTTTTTTCAATAAAAAATTTCAAAATAACCTTGTTTCCCTTGATATTTTCACTTTTTTAATCTGAAATATGAAAATGTGCTTTATTTTCATCTTATTTTGTCTTTTTTCAATAAAAAATTTCAAAATAACCTTGTTTCCCTTGATATTTTCTCTTTTTTTAATCTGAAATATGAAAATGTGCTTTATTTTCATCTTATTTTGCTTTTTTCAATAAAAAATTTCAAAATAACCTGGTTTCCCTTGATATTTTCTCTTTTTTAATCTGAAATATGAAAATGTGCTTTATTTTCATCTTATTTTGTCTTTTTTCAATAAAAAATTTCAAAATAACCTTGTTTCCCTTGATATTTTCACTTTTTTAATCTGAAATATGAAAATGTGCTTTATTTTCATCTTATTTTGTCATGTTTCAATAAAAAATTTCAAAATAACCTTGTTTCCCTTGATATTTTCACTTTTTTAATCTGAAATATGAAAATGTGCTTTATTTTCATCTTATTTTGTCTTTTTTCAATAAAAAATTTCAAAATAACCTTGTTTCCCTTGATATTTTCACTTTTTTAATCTGAAATATGAAAATGTGCTTTATTTTCATCTTATTTTCGCTTTTCTCAATAAAAAATTTCAAAATAACCTTGTTTCCCTTGATATTTTCTCTTTTTTAATCTGAAATATAAAAATGTGCTTTATTTTCAACTTATTTTGTCTTTTTTCAATAAAAAATTTCAAAATAACCTTGTTTCCCTTGATATTTTCTCTTTTTTAATCTGAAATATGAAAATGTGCTTTATTTTCATCTTATTTTGTCTTTTTTCAATAAAAAATTTCAAAAATAACCTTGTTTCCCTTGATATTTTCACTTTTTTGATCTGAAATATGAAAATGTGCTTTAGTTTCATCTTATTTTGTCATGTTTCAATAAAAAATTTCAAAATAAACTTGTTTCCCTTGATATTTTCACTTTTTTAATCTGAAATATGAAAATGTGCTTTATTTTCATCTTATTTTGTCTTTTTTCAATAAAAAATTTCAAAATAACCTTGTTTCCCTTGATATTTTCTCTTTTTAATCTGAAATATGAAAATGTGCTTTATTTTCATCTTATTTTGCTTTTTTCAATAAAAATTTCAAAATAACCTTGTTTCCCTTGAGATTTTCTCTTTTTTTAATCTGAAATATGAAAATGTGCTTTATTTTCATCTTATTCTGTCTTTTTTCAATAAAAAATTTCAAAATAACCTTGTTTCCCTTGATATTTTCACTTTTTTAATCTGAAATATGAAAATGTGCTTTATTTTCATCTTATTTTGTCTTTTTTCAATAAAAAATTTCAAAATAACCTTGTTTCCCTTGATATTTTCACTTTTTTAATCTGAAATATGAAAATGTGCTTTATTTTCATCTTATTTTCGCTTTTCTCAATAAAAAATTTCAAAATAACCTTGTTTCCCTTGATATTTTCTCTTTTTTAATCTGAAATATAAAAATGTGCTTTATTTTCAACTTATTTTGTCTTTTTTCAATAAAAAATTTCAAAATAACCTTGTTTCCCTTGATATTTTCACTTTTTTAATCTGAAATATGAAAATGTGCTTTATTTTCATCTTATTTTGTCTTTTTTCAATAAAAAATTTCAAAATAACCTTGTTTCCCTTGATATTTTCTCAATCTGAAATATGAAAATGTGCTTTATTTTCATCTTATTTTGCTTTTTTCAATAAAAAATTTCAAAATAACCTGGTTTCCCTTGATATTTTCTCTTTTTTAATCTGAAATATGAAAATGTGCTTTATTTTCATCTTATTTTGTCTTTTTTCAATAAAAAATTTCAAAATAACCTTGTTTCCCTTGATATTTTCACTTTTTTAATCTGAAATATGAAAATGTGCTTTATTTTCATCTTATTTTGTCATGTTTCAATAAAAAATTTCAAAATAACCTTGTTTCCCTTGATATTTTCACTTTTTTAATCTGAAATATGAAAATGTGCTTTATTTTCATCTTATTTTGTCTTTTTTCAATAAAAAATTTCAAAATAACCTTGTTTCCCTTGATATTTTCACTTTTTTAATCTGAAATATGAAAATGTGCTTTATTTTCATCTTATTTTCGCTTTTCTCAATAAAAAATTTCAAAATAACCTTGTTTCCCTTGATATTTTCTCTTTTTTAATCTGAAATATAAAAATGTGCTTTATTTTCAACTTATTTTGTCTTTTTTCAATAAAAAATTTCAAAATAACCTTGTTTCCCTTGATATTTTCACTTTTTTAATCTGAAATATGAAAATGTGCTTTATTTTCATCTTATTTTGTCTTTTTTCAATAAAAAATTTCAAAATAACCTTGTTTCCCTTGATATTTTCACTTTTTTAATCTGAAATATGAAAATATGCTTTAGTTTCATCTTATTTTGTCATGTTTCAATAATAAATTTCAAAATAACCTTGTTTCCGTTGATATTTTCACTTTTTTAATCTGAAATATGAAAATATGCTTTAGTTTCATCTTATTTTGTCATGTTTCAATAAAAAATTTCAAAATAACCTTGTTTCTATTGATATTTTCACTTTTTTAATCTGAAATATGAAAATGTGCTTTATTTTCATCTTATTTTGGCTTTTTTCAATAAAAAATTTCAAAATAACCTTGTTTCCCTTGATACTTTCTCTTTTTTAATCTGAAATATGAAAATGTGCTTTATTTTCATCTTATTTTGTCTTTTTTCAATAATAAATTTCAAAATAACCTTGTTTCCCTTGATATTTTCACTTTTTTCATCTGAAATATGAAAATGTGCCTTAGTTTCATCTTATTTTGTCATGTTTCAATAAAAAATTTCAAACTAACTTTGTTTCCCTTGATATTTTCACTTTTTTAATCTGAAATATGAAAATGTGCTTTATTTTCATCTTATTTTGTCTTTTTTCAATAAAAAATTTCAAAATAACCTTGTTTCCCTTGATATTTTCACTTTTTTTAATCTGAAATATGAAAATGTGCTTTATTTTCATCTTATTTTGTCTTTTTTCAATAAAAAATTTCAAAATAACCTTGTTTCCCTTGATGTTTTCTCTTTTTAATCTGAAATATAAAAATGTGCTTTATTTTCATCTTATTCTGTCTTTTTCAATAAAAAATTTCAAAATAACCTTGTTTCCCTTGATATTTTCTCTTTTTTAATCTGAAATATGAAAATGTGCTTTATTTTCATCTTATTTTGTCTTTTTTCAATAAAAAATTTCAAAATAACCTGGTTTCCCTTGATATTTTATCTTTTTTAATCTGAAATATAAAAATGTGCTTTATTTTCATCTTATTTTGTCTTTTTTCAATAAAAAATTTCAAAATAACCTTGTTTCCCTTGATATTTTCACTTTTTTAATCTGAAATATGAAAATGTGCTTTATTTTCATCTTATTTTGGCTTTTCTCAATAAAAAATTTCAAAATAACCTTGTTTCCCTTGATATTTTCTCTTTTTTAATCTGAAATATAAAAATGTGCTTTGTTTTCAACTTATTTTGTCTTTTTTCAATAAAAAATTTCAAAATAAACTTGTTTCCTTGATATTTTCACTTTTTTAATCTGAAATATGAAAATGTGCTTTATTTTCATCTTATTTTGTCTTTTTTCAATAAAAAATTTCAAAATAACCTTGTTTCCCTTGAGATTTTCTCTTTTTTAATCTGAAATATGAAAATGTGCTTTATTTTCATCTTATTTTGTCTTTTTTCAATAAAAAATTTCAAAATAACCTTGTTTCCCTTGATACTTTCTCTTTTTTAATCTGAAATATGAAAATGTGCTTTATTTTCATCTTATTTTGTCTTTTTTCAATAATAAATTTCAAAATAACCTTGTTTCCCTTGATATTTTCACTTTTTTCATCTGAAATATGAAAATGTGCTTTAGTTTCATCTTATTTTGTCTTTTTTCAATAATAAATTTCAAAATAACCTTGTTTCCCTTGATATTTTCACTTTTTTAATCTGAAATATGAAAATGTGCTTTAGTTTCAACTTATTTTGTCATGTTTCAATAAAAAATTTCAAAATAACCTTGTTTCCTTGATATTTTCACTTTTTTAATCTGAAATATGAAAATGTGCTTTATTTTCATCTTATTTTGTCTTTTTTTCAATAAAAATTTCAAAATAACCTTGTTTCCCTTGATATTTTCTCTTTTTTAATCTGAAATATGAAAATGTGCTTTATTTTCATCTTATTTTGTCTTTTTTCAATAAAAAATTTCAAAATAACCTTGTTTCCCTTGAGATTTTCTCTTTTTTAATCTGAAATATGAAAATGTGCTTTATGTTCATCTTATTTTGTCTTTTTTCAATAAAAAATTTCAAAATAACCTTGTTTCCTTGATATTTTCACTTTTTACTCTGAAATATGAAAATGTGCTTTAGTTTCATCTTATTTTGTCTTTTTTCAATAATAAATTTCAAAATAACCTTGTTTCCCTTGAGATTTTCTCTTTTTTAATCTGAAATATAAAAATGTGCTTTGTTTTCAACTTATTTTGACTTTTTTCAATAAAAAATTTCAAAATAAACTTGTTTCCCTTGATATTTTCACTTTTTTCATCTGAAATATGAAAATGTGCTTTATTTTCATCTTATTTTGTCTTTTTTCAATAAAAAATTTCAAAATAACCTTGTTTCCCTTGAGATTTTCTCTTTTTTAATCTGAAATATGAAAATGTGCTTTATTTTCATCTTATTTTGTCTTTTTTCAATAAAAAATTTCAAAATAACCTTGTTTCCCTTGATACTTTCTCTTTTTTAATCTGAAATATGAAAATGTGCTTTATTTTCATCTTATTTTGTCTTTTTTCAATAATAAATTTCAAAATAACCTTCTTTCCCTTGATATTTTCACTTTTTTCATCTGAAATATGAAAATGTGCTTTAGTTTCATCTTATTTTGTCATGTTTCAATAAAAAATTTCAAAATAACCTTGTTTCCCTTGATATTTTCACTTTTTTAATCTGAAATATGAAAATGTGCTTTATTTTCATCTTATTTTGTCTTTTTTCAATAAAAAATTTCAAAATAACCTTGTTTCCCTTGATGTTTTCTCTTTTTTAATCTGAAATATAAAAATGTGCTTTATTTTCATCTTATTCTGTCTTTTTTCAATAAAAAATTTCAAAATAACCTTGTTTCCCTTGATATTTTCTCTTTTTTAATCTGAAATATGAAAATGTGCTTTATTTTCATCTTATTTTGTCTTTTTTCAATAAAAAATTTCAAAATAACCTTGTTTCCCTTGATATTTTATCTTTTTTAATCTGAAATATAAAAATGTGCTTTATTTTCATCTTATTTTGTCTTTTTTCAATAAAAAATTTCAAAATAACCTTGTTTCCCTTGATATTTTCACTTTTTTAATCTGAAATATGAAAATGTGCTTTATTTTCATCTTATTTTGGCTTTTCTCAATAAAAAATTTCAAAATAACCTTGTTTCCCTTGATATTTTCTCTTTTTTAATCTGAAATATAAAAATGTGCTTTGTTTTCAACTTATTTTGACTTTTTTCAATAAAAAATTTCAAAATAAACTTGTTTCCCTTGATATTTTCACTTTTTTCATCTGAAATATGAAAATGTGCTTTATTTTCATCTTATTTTGTCTTTTTTCAATAAAAAATTTCAAAATAACCTTGTTTCCCTTGAGATTTTCTCTTTTTTAATCTGAAATATGAAAATGTGCTTTATTTTCATCTTATTTTGTCTTTTTTCAATAAAAAATTTCAAAATAACCTTGTTTCCCTTGTCTTTCTCTTTTTTAATCTGAAATATGAAAATGTGCTTTATTTTCATCTTATTTTGTCTTTTTTCAATAATAAATTTCAAAATAACCTTGTTTCCCTTGATATTTTCACTTTTTTCATCTGAAATATGAAAATGTGCTTTAGTTTCATCTTATTTTGTCATGTTTCAATAAAAAATTTCAAAATAACCTTGTTTCCCTTGATATTTTCACTTTTTTAATCTGAAATATGAAAATGTGCTTTATTTTCATCTTATTTTGTCTTTTTTCAATAAAAAATTTCAAAATAACCTTGTTTCCCTTGATGTTTTCTCTTTTTAATCTGAAATATAAAAATGTGCTTTATTTTCATCTTATTCTGTCTTTTTTCAATAAAAATTTCAAAATAACCTTGTTTCCCTTGATATTTTCTCTTTTTTAATCTGAAATATGAAAATGTGCTTTTTATTTTCATCTTATTTTGTCTTTTTTCAATAAAAATTTCAAAATAACCTTGTTTCCCTTGATATTTTATCTTTTTTAATCTGAAATATAAAAATGTGCTTTATTTTCATCTTATTTTGTCTTTTTTCAATAAAAAATTTCAAAATAACCTTGTTTCCCTTGATATTTTCACTTTTTTACTCTGAAATATGAAAATGTGCTTTATTTTCATCTTATTTTGTCTTTTTTCAATAATAAATTTCAAAATAACCTTGTTTCCCTTGAGATTTTCTTTTTCTTTTTTTAATCTGAAATATAAAAATGTGCTTTGTTTTCAACTTATTTTGACTTTTTTCAATAAAAAATTTCAAAATAAACTTGTTTCCCTTGATATTTTCACTTTTTTCATCTGAAATATGAAAATGTGCTTTATTTTCATCTTATTTTGTCTTTTTTCAATAAAAAATTTCAAAATAACCTTGTTTCCCTTGAGATTTTCTCTTTTTAATCTGAAATATGAAAATGTGCTTTTTTATTTTCATCTTATTTTGTCTTTTTTCAATAAAAAATTTCAAAATAACCTTGTTTCCCTTGATACTTTCTCTTTTTTAATCTGAAATATGAAAATGTGCTTTATTTTCATCTTATTTTGTCTTTTTTCAATAATAAATTTCAAAATAACCTTGTTTCCCTTGATATTTTCACTTTTTTCATCTGAAATATGAAAATGTGCTTTAGTTTCATCTTATTTTGTCATGTTTCAATAAAAAATTTCAAAATAACCTTGTTTCCCTTGATATTTTCACTTTTTTAATCTGAAATATGAAAATGTGCTTTATTTTCATCTTATTTTGTCTTTTTTCAATAAAAAATTTCAAAATAACCTTGTTTCCTTGATATTTTCAATTTTAATCTGAAATATGAAAATGTGCTTTATTTTCATCTTATTTTCGCTTTTCTCAATAAAAAATTTCAAAATAACCTTGTTTCCCTTGATATTTTCTCTTTTTTAATCTGAAATATAAAAATGTGCTTTATTTTCAACTTATTTTGTCTTTTTTCAATAAAAAATTTCAAAATAACCTTGTTTCCCTTGATATTTTCACTTTTTTAATCTGAAATATAAAAATGTGCTTTATTTTCATCTTATTCTGTCTTTTTTCAATAAAAATTTCAAAATAACCTTGTTTCCCTTGATATTTTCTCTTTTTTAATCTGAAATATGAAAATGTGCTTTATTTTCATCTTATTTTGTCTTTTTTCAATAAAAAATTTCAAAATAACCTTGTTTCCCTTGATATTTTATCTTTTTTAATCTGAAATATAAAAATGTGCTTTATTTTCATCTTATTTTGTCTTTTTTCAATAAAAAATTTCAAAATAACCTTGTTTCCCTTGATATTTTCACTTTTTTACTCTGAAATATGAAAATGTGCTTTATTTTCATCTTATTTTGTCTTTTTTCAATAATAAATTTCAAAATAACCTTGTTTCCCTTGAGATTTTCTCTTTTAATCTGAAATATAAAAATGTGCTTTGTTTTCAACTTATTTTGACTTTTTTCAATAAAAAATTTCAAAATAAACTTGTTTCCCTTGATATTTTCACTTTTTTCATCTGAAATATGAAAATGTGCTTTATTTTCATCTTATTTTGTCTTTTTTCAATAAAAATTTCAAAATAACCTTGTTTCCCTTGAGATTTTCTCTTTTTTAATCTGAAATATGAAAATGTGCTTTATTTTCATCTTATTTTGTCTTTTTTCAATAAAAAATTTCAAAATAACCTTGTTTCCCTTGGATACTTTCTCTTTTTTTAATCTGAAATATGAAAATGTGCTTTATTTTCATCTTATTTTGTCTTTTTTCAATAATAAATTTCAAAATAACCTTGTTTCCCTTGATATTTTCACTTTTTTCATCTGAAATATGAAAATGTGCTTTAGTTTCATCTTATTTTGTCATGTTTCAATAAAAAATTTCAAAATAACCTTGTTTCCTTGATATTTTCACTTTTTTAATCTGAAATATGAAAATGTGCTTTATTTTCATCTTATTTTGTCTTTTTTCAATAAAAATTTCAAAATAACCTTGTTTCCCTTGATATTTTCAATTTTAATCTGAAATATGAAAATGTGCTTTATTTTCATCTTATTTTCGCTTTTCTCAATAAAAAATTTCAAAATAACCTTGTTTCCCTTGATATTTTCTCTTTTTTAATCTGAAATATAAAAATGTGCTTTTATTTTCAACTTATTTTGTCTTTTTTCAATAAAAAATTTCAAAATAACCTTGTTTCCCTTGATATTTTCTCTTTTTTAATCTGAAATATGAAAATGTGCTTTATTTTCATCTTATTTTGTCTTTTTTCAATAAAAAATTTCAAAATAACCTTGTTTCCTTGATATTTTCACTTTTTTAATCTGAAATATGAAAATGTGCTTTAGTTTCATCTTATTTTGTCATGTTTCAATAAAAAATTTCAAAATAACCTTGTTTCCCTTGATATTTTCACTTTTTTAATCTGAAATATGAAAATGTGCTTTATTTTCATCTTATTTTGTCTTTTTTCAATAAAAATTTCAAAATAACCTTGTTTCCCTTGATATTTTCTCTTTTTTAATCTGAAATATGAAAATGTGCTTTATTTTCATCTTATTTTGCTTTTTTCAATAAAAAATTTCAAAATAACCTTGTTTCCCTTGAGATTTTCTCTTTTTTAATCTGAAATATGAAAATGTGCTTTATTTTCATCTTATTTTGTCTTTTTTCAATAAAAATTTCAAAATAACCTTGTTTCCCTTGATATTTTCACTTTTTTAATCTGAAATATGAAAATGTGCTTTATTTTCATCTTATTTTGTCTTTTTTCAATAAAAAATTTCAAAATAACCTTGTTTCCCTTGATATTTTCACTTTTTTAATCTGAAATATGAAAATGTGCTTTATTTTCATCTTATTTTGTCTTTTTTCAATAAAAAATTTCAAAATAACCTTGTTTGCCTTGATATTTTCACTTTTTTCATCTGAAATATGAAAATGTGCTTTAGTTTCATCTTATTTTGTCATGTTTCAATAAAAAATTTCAAAATAACCTTGTTTCCCTTGATATTTTCACTTTTTTAATCTGAAATATGAAAATGTGCTTTATTTTCATCTTATTTTGTCTTTTTTCAATAAAAAATTTCAAAATAACCTTGTTTCCCTTGATATTTTCACTTTTTTACTCTGAAATATGAAAATGTGCTTTATTTTCATCTTATTTTGGCTTTTTTCAATAATAAATTTCAAAATAACCTTGTTTCCCTTGATATTTTCTCTTTTTTAATCTGAAATATAAAAATGTGCTTTGTTTTCAACTTATTTTGACTTTTTTTCAATAAAAAATTTCAAAATAAACTTGTTTCCCTTGATATTTTCACTTTTTTCATCTGAAATATGAAAATGTGCTTTATTTTCATCTTATTTTGTCTTTTTTTCAATAAAAAATTTCAAAATAACCTTGTTTCCCTTGAGATTTTCTCTTTTTTAATCTGAAATATGAAAATGTGCTTTATTTTCATCTTATTTTGTCTTTTTTCAATAAAAAATTTCAAAATAACCTTGTTTCCCTTGATACTTTCTCTTTTTTAATCTGAAATATGAAAATGTGCTTTATTTTCATCTTATTTTGTCTTTTTTCAATAATAAATTTCAAAATAACCTTGTTTCCCTTGATATTTTCACTTTTTTCATCTGAAATATGAAAATGTGCTTTAGTTTCATCTTATTTTGTCATGTTTCAATAAAAAATTTCAAAATAACCTTGTTTCCCTTGATATTTTCACTTTTTTAATCTGAAATATGAAAATGTGCTTTATTTTCATCTTATTTTGTCTTTTTTCAATAAAAAATTTCAAAATAACCTTGTTTCCCTTGATATTTTCAATTTTAATCTGAAATATGAAAATGTGCTTTATTTTCATCTTATTTTCGCTTTTCTCAATAAAAAATTTCAAAATAACCTTGTTTCCCTTGATATTTTCTCTTTTTTAATCTGAAATATAAAAATGTGCTTTTATTTTCAACTTATTTTGTCTTTTTTCAATAAAAAATTTCAAAATAACCTTGTTTCCCTTGATATTTTCTCTTTTTTAATCTGAAATATGAAAATGTGCTTTATTTTCATCTTATTTTGTCTTTTTTCAATAAAAAATTTCAAAATAACCTTGTTTCCCTTGATATTTTCACTTTTTTAATCTGAAATATGAAAATGTGCTTTAGTTTCATCTTATTTTGTCATGTTTCAATAAAAATTTCAAAATAACCTTGTTTCCCTTGATATTTTCACTTTTTTTAATCTGAAATATGAAAATGTGCTTTA
The DNA here is from genome assembly GCA_037127315.1 of Ascarosepion bandense. Lineage (NCBI taxonomy): Eukaryota > Metazoa > Mollusca > Cephalopoda > Sepiida > Sepiidae > Ascarosepion > Ascarosepion bandense. The sequence continues at coordinate 28,858 of JBBBDQ010003688.1, read as the reverse complement.
TTTTCATCTTATTTTGTCTTTTTTCAATAAAAAATTTCAAAATAACCTTGTTTCCCTTGATATTTTCTCTTTTTAATCTGAAATATGAAAATGTGCTTTATTTTCATCTTATTTTGCTTTTTTCAATAAAAAATTTCAAAATAACCTTGTTTCCCTTGAGATTTTCTCTTTTTTAATCTGAAATATGAAAATGTGCTTTATTTTCATCTTATTTTGTCTTTTTTCAATAAAAAATTTCAAAATAACCTTGTTTCCCTTGATATTTTCACTTTTTTAATCTGAAATATGAAAATGTGCTTTATTTTCATCTTATTTTGTCTTTTTCAATAAAAAATTTCAAAATAACCTTGTTTCCCTTGATATTTTCACTTTTTTAATCTGAAATATGAAAATGTGCTTTATTTTCATCTTATTTTGTCTTTTTTCAATAAAAAATTTCAAAATAACCTTGTTTGCCTTGATATTTTCACTTTTTTCATCTGAAATATGAAAATGTGCTTTAGTTTCATCTTATTTTGTCATGTTTCAATAAAAAATTTCAAAATAACCTTGTTTCCCTTGATATTTTCACTTTTTTTAATCTGAAATATGAAAATGTGCTTTATTTTCATCTTATTTTGTCTTTTTTTTTTCAATAAAAAATTTCAAAATAACCTTGTTTCCCTTGGATATTTTCAATTTTTAATCTGAAATATGAAATAAGTATTTTCGACTTATTTTTTTTTAGTTTTTCTTAACAAAAAATTTCAAAATAACCTTGTTTCCCTTGATATTTTCTCTTTTTTAATCTGAAATATAAAAAATGTGCTTTATTTTCAACTTATTTTGTCTTTTCAATAAAAATTTCAAAATAACCTTGTTTCCCTGATATTTTCACTTTTTTAATCTGAAATATGAAAATGTGCTTTATTTCTATCTTATTTTGTCTTTTTTCAATAAAAATTTCAAAATAACCTGTTTCCCTTGATATTTTCTCTTTTTTTAATCTGAAATATGAAAAAATTTTCATTTTCATCTTATTTTGCTTTTTTCAATAAAAAATTTCAAAATAACCTGGTTTCCCTTGATATTTTCTCTTTTTTAATCTGAAGAAAATGTGCTTTATTTTCATCTTATTTTGTCTTTTTCAATAAAAATTTCCCAAAATAACCTTGTTTCCCTTGATATTTTCACTTTTTTAATCTGAAATATAAAAATGTTTATTTTCATCTTATTTTGTCATGTTTCAATAAAAAATTTCAAAATAACCTTGTTTCCCTTGATATTTTCACTTTTTTAATCTGAAATATGAAAATGCTTATTTTCATCTTATTTTGTCTTTTTTTCACAAAAATTTAAAATAACCTTGTTTCCCTTGATATTTTCACTTTTTTAATCTGAAATATGAAAATGTGTTTCTTTATTTTCATCTTATTTTTTCTAAATAAAAATTTCAAAATAACCTTGTTTCCCTTTGACATTTTCTTTAATCTGAAATATAAAAATGTTTTATTTTCTCAACTTATTTTGTCTTTTTCAATAAAAATTTCTAAATAACCTTGTTTCCTTGATATTTTCACTTTTTTAATCTGAAATATGAAAAATGCTTTTATTTTCATCTTATTTTGTCTTTTCAATAAAAAATTTCAAAATAACCTTGTTTCCCTTGATATTTTCACTTTTTTAATCTGAAATATGAAAATATGCTTTAGTTTACCTTTATTTTGTCATGTTTCTCAATAATAAATTTCCAAATAACCTTTTTCCCTTGATATTTTCACTTTTAATCTGAAATATGAAAATATGCTTTATTTTCATCTTATTTTGTCTTTTTTCAATAAAAATTTCAAAATAACCTTGTTTCCCTTGATATTTTCACTTTTTAATCTGAAATATGAACAAGTTTTTTAGTTTCATCTTATTTTGTCATGTTTCAATAAAAAATTTCAAAATAACCTTGTTTCCTTGATATTTTCACTTTTTTTAATCTGAAATATGAAAATGTGCTTTATTTTCATCTTATTTTGTCTTTTCAATAAAAAATTTCAAAATAACCTTGTTTCCCTTGATATTTTCTCTTTTTTAATCTGAAATATGAAAATGTGTTATTTTCATCTTATTTTGTCTTTTTTCAATAAAAAATTTCAAATGAACTTGTTTCCCTTGATATTTTCACTTTTTTAATCTGAAATATGAAAATGTGCTTTATTTTCATCTTATTTTGTCTTTTTTCAATAAAAAATTTTCTAAAGAACTTTGTTTCTCTTGATATTTTCACTTTTTAATCTGAAATATGAAAATGTGCTTTATTTTCATCTTATTTTCGCTTTCAATAAAAAATTTCAAAATAACCTTTGTTTCCCTTGATATTTTTCACTTTTTTAATCTGAAATATGAAAAAATGTGCTTTATTTTCATCTTATTTTGCTTTTTTCAATAAAAATTTTAAAGAACTTACTTCTTGATATTTTCTCTTTTAATCTGAAATATGAAAATGTGCTTTATTTTCATCTTATTTTTGTCTTTTTCAATAAAAAATTTCAAAATAACCTTGTTTCCCTTGATATTTTTCACTTTTTTAATCTGAAATATGAAAAATGAAGTTTTTATTTCTCATCTTATTTGTCTTTTTCAATAAAAAATTTCAAAATAACCTTGTTTCCCTTGATACTTTCTCTTTTTTAATCTGAAATATGAAAATGTGCTTTATTTTCATCTTATTTTATTCTTTTTCAATAATAAATTTTTAAAAATAACCTTGTTTCCCTTGATATTTTCACTTTTTTCATCTGAAATACAGAAAATGTGCTTTAGTTTCATCTTATTTTGTCTTTTTTCAGCAATAAATTCGTAAAATAACCTTTTGTTTCCCTTGATATTTTCACTTTTTTAATTCAATATTAAAATGTGTTTTTGTTTGCAACTTATTTTGTCATGTTTCAAGAAAAATTTCAAAAATAACCTTGTTTCCTTGATATTTTTCACTTTTTTAATCTGAAATATGAATGCTTTATTTTCATCTTATTTTGTCTTTTTTCAATAAAAAATTTCAAAATAACCTTGTTTCCCTTGATATTTTCTCTTTTTAATCTGAAATATGAAAATGTGTTTTTATTTCTATCTTATTTTGTCTTTTTCAATAAAAAATTTCAATAACTTTGTTTTCTTTACATTTTCTCTTTTTATCTGAAATATGAAATGTTTTATGTTCATCTTATTTTGTCTTTTCAATAAAAATTTCAAAAATAACCTTGTTTCTGATATTTTCACTTTTTAATCTGAAATATGGAAATGTGCTTTATTTTCATCTTATTTTGATGTCTTTTTTCAATAATAAATTTCAAAATAACCTTGTTTCCCTTGAGATTTTCTTTAATCTGAAATATAAAAATGTGCTTTGTTTTCAACTTATTTTGACTTTTTTCAATAAAAAATTTCAAAATAAACTTGTTTCCCTTGATATTTTCACTTTTTTCATCTGAAATATGAAAATGTAAAAGTTTTATTTTCATCTTATTTTGTCTTTTTTCAATAAAAATTTCAAAATAACCTTGTTTCCCTTGAGATTTTCTCTTTTTTTAATCTGAAATATGAAAATGTGCTTTATTTTCATCTTATTTGTCTTTTCAATAAAAAATTTCAAAAATAACCTTGTTTCCCTTGGATACTTTCTCTTTTTAATCTGAAATATGAAAATGTGCTTTATTTTCATCTTATTTTGTCTTTTTTCAATAATAAATTTCAAAATAACTCTTGTTTCTGGATATTTTCATAATTTTTTTCATCTGAAATAAGTGAAAAAATGTGTTTTGTTTCATCTTATTTTGTCATGTTTCAATAAAAAAATTCAAAATAACCTTGTTTCCCTTGATATTTTCACTTTTTTAATCTGAAATATGAAAATGTGCTTTATTTTCATCTTATTTTGTCTTTTTTCAATAAAAATTTCAAAATAACCTTGTTTCCCTTGATATTTTCACTTTTTAATCTGAAATATGAAATGCTTTATTTTCATCTTATTTTTTGTCTTTTTCAATAAAAAATTTCAAAATAACCTTGTTTCCTTTGATATTTTCATACTTTTTTAATCTGAAATATGAAAATGTGTTTTATTTTCATCTTATTTTCGCTTTTCCAATACAAAATTTCAAAAATAACCTTGTTTCCCTTGATATTTTCTCTTTTTTAATCTGAAATATAAAAATGTGCTTTATTTTCAACTTATTTTGTCTTTTTTCAATAAAAAATTTCAAAATAACCTTGTTTCCCTTGATATTTTCATCTTTTAATCTGAAATAAGGAAATGTGCTTTTATTTTCATCTTATTTTGTTTTTCAATAAAAATTTCAAAATAACCTTGTTTCCTTGATATTTTCTCTTTTTAATCTGAAATATGAAAATGTGCTTTATTTTCATCTTATTTTGCTTTTTTCAATAAAAAAATTTCAAAATAACCTGGTTTCCCTTGATATTTTCACTTTTTAATTTGAAGTATGAAATGTGCTTTATTTTCATCTTATTTTCGTTTTCTCAATAAAAATTTCAAAATAAACTTTTGTTTCCCTTGATATTTTCTCTTTTTAAATCTGAAATATAAAAATGTGCTTTATTTTCAACTTATTTTGTCTTTTTTCACAAAAAATTTCAAAATAACCTTGTTTCCCTTGATATTTTCTCTTTTTTTTAATCTGAAATATAAAAATGTGTTTTTTTATTTTCAACTTATTTTGTCTTTTTTCAATAAAAAATTTCAAAATAACCTTGTTTCCCCTGATATTTTCACTTTTTAATCTGAAATATGAAAATGTGTTTTAGTTTCATCTTATTTTGTCATGTTTCAATAAAAATTTCAAAATAACCTTGTTTCCCTTGATATTTTCACTTTTTTAATCTGAAATATGAAAATGTGCTTTATTTTCATCTTATTTTGTCTTTTTTCAATAAAAATTTCAAAATAACCTTGTTTCCCTTGATATTTTCTCTTTTTTAATCTGAAATATGGAAATGTGCTTATTTTCATCTTTATTTGTCTTTTTTTTCAATAAAAATTTCAAAATAACCTTGTTTCCCTTTGATATTTTCACTTTTAATCTGAAATATGAAAATGTGCTTTAGATTTTCATCTTATTTTGTCTTTTTTTCAATAAAAATTTCAAAATAACTTGTTTCCTTTGATATTTTCACTTTTTAATCTGAAATATGAAAATGTGCTTTATTTTCATCTTATTTTGTCTTCTTTTTTCTTTCAATAAAAAATTTCAAATAACCTTGTTTGCCTTGATATTTTCACTTTTTTCATCTGAATATGAAAAAATGTGCTTTCTAGTTTCATCTTATTTTGTCATGTTTCAATAAAAATTTCAAATAACTCAAGAGCTTCTTCCCTTGATATTTTCACTTTTTTTAATCTGAAATATGAAAATGTGCTTTATTTTCATCTTATTTTGTCTTTTTTCAATAAAAATTTCAAAATAACCTTGTTTCCCTTGATATTTTCACTTTTTTAATCTGAAATATGAAAATGTGCTTTATTTTCATCTTATTTTCGCTTTTCTCAATACAAAATTTCAAAATAACCTTGTTTCCCTTGATGTTTTCTCTTTTTAATCTGAAATATAAAAATGTGCTTTATTTTCAACTTATTTTGTTCTTTTTTTCAATAAAAAATTTCAAAATAACCTTGTTTCCCTTGATATTTTCACTTTTTTAATCTGAAATATGAAAATGTGTTTATTTTCATCTTATTTGTCTTTTCAATAAAAATTTCAAAATAACCTTGTTTCCCTTGAGATTTTCTCTTTTTTAATCTTAAATATGAAAATGTGCTTTATTTTCATCTTATTTTGTCTTTTTTCAATAAAAAATTTCAAAATTAACCTTGTTTCCCTTGATACTTTCTTTAATCTGAAATATGAAATGCTTTATTTTCATCTTGCTTGTCTTTTTTCAATAATAAATTTCAAATAACCTTGTTTCCCTTGATATTTTCACTTTTTTTTTCATCTGAAATATGAAAATGTGTTTAGTTTCAATTTTATTTTGTCTTTTTTCAATACTAAAATTTCAAAATGTTCTTGTTTCCTTGATATTTTCACTTTTTAATCTGAAATATGAAAATGTGCTTTAGTTTCAACTTATTTTGTCATGTTTCACAATAAAAAATTTCAAAAATAACCTTGTTTCCCTTGATATTTTCACTTTTTTAATCTGAAATAAAAATGTGCTTTTATTTTCATCTTATTTTGTCTTTTTTCAATAAAAATTTCCTCAAAATAACCTTGTTTCCTTTGATATTTTCTCTTTTTAATTTGGGGTGAGAAAATGTGCTTTATTTTCATCTTGTCTTTTGTCTTTTTTCAATAAAAATTTCAAAATAACCTTGTTTCCCTTGAGATTTTCTCTCTTTTTAATCTGAAATATGAAATGTGCTTTATGTTCATCTTATTTTTGTCTTTTTTCAATAAAAAATTTCAAAATAACCTTGTTTCCCTTGGAGTATTTCAATTTTAATCTGAAATATGAAAATGTGCTTTATTTTCACTATTTTCGCTTTTCTCAATAAAAAATTTCAAAAAATAACCTTGTTTCCCTTGATATTTTCTCTTTTTTAATCTGAAATATAAAATGTGCTTTATTTTCAACTTATTTTGTCTTTTTCAATAAAAATTTCAAAATAACCTTGTTTCCCTTGATATTTTTCTTAATCTGTAATGAGAAATGTGCTTTATTTTCATCTTATTTTGTCTTTTTTCAATAAAAAATTTCAAAATAACCTTGTTTCCCTTGATATTTTCACTTTTTTAATCTGAAATATGAAAATGTGCTTAGTTTCATCTTATTTTGTCATGTTTCAATAAAAATTTCAAAATAACCTTGTTTCCCTTGATATTTTCACTTTTTAATCTGAAATATGAAAATGTGCTTTATTTTCATCTTATTTTGTCTTTTTTTCAATAAAAAAATTTCAAAATAACCTTGTTTCCCTGATATTTTCTCTTTTTTAATCTGAAATATGAAAATGTGCTTTATTTTCATCTTATTTTGTCTTTTTTTTTTTCAATAAAAAATTTCAAAATAACCTTGTTTCCCTTGATATTTTCACTTTTTTAATCTGAAATATGAAAATGTGCTTTATTTTCATCTTATTTTGTCTTTTTTTCAATAAAAAATTTCAAAATAAACTCAGAGCCTTCTTGATATTTACCCCTTTTTTAATCTGAAATATGAAAATGTGCTTTTATTTTCATCTTATTTTGTCTTTTTCAATAAAAAATTTCAAAATAACCTTGTTTGCCTTGATATTTTCACTTTTTTCATCTGAAATATGAAAATGTGCTTTAGTTTCATCTTATTTTGTCATGTTTCAATAAAAAAAATTTCAAATAACCTTGTTTCCCTTGATATTTTCACTTTTTTAATCTGAAATATGAAAATGTGCTTTTATTTTCATCTTATTTTGTCTTTTCAATAAAAAAATTTCAAAATAACCTTGTTTCCCTTGATATTTTCACTTTTTAATCTGAAATATGAAAATGTGCTTTATTTTTCATCTTATTTTCTTTCAATAAAAATTTCAAAAATAACCTTGTTTCCTTGGATGTTTTCTCTTTTTAATCTGAAATATAAAAATGTGCTTTATTTTCATCTTATTTTGTCTTTTTTTCAATAAAAAATTTCAAAATAACCTTGTTTCCTTTGATATTTTCACTTTTTTAATCTGAAATATGAAAATGTGCTTTATTTTTATCTTATTTTGTCTTTTTTCAATAAAAAATTTCAAAATAACCTTGTTTCCCTTGAGATTTTCTTCTTTTTAATCTGAAATAGTGAAAATGCTTTATTTTCATCTTATTTTGTCTTTTTTCAATAAAAATTTCAAAATAACCTTGTTTCCCTTGATACTTTCTCTTTTTTAACGAAATATGAAAATGTGCTTTATTTTCATCTTATTTTGTCTTTTTTCAATAATAAATTTCAAAATAACCTTGTTTCCCTTTGATATTTTCACTTTTTTCATCTGAAATATGAAAATGTGCTTTAGTTTCATCTTATTTTGTCTTTTTTCAATAATAAATTTCAAAATAACCTTGTTTCCCTTGATATTTTCACTTTTTAATCTGAAATATGAAAATGTGCTTTAGTTTCAACTTATTTTGTCATGTTTCAATAAAATTTCAAAATAACCTTGTTTCCCTTGATATTTTCACTTTTTAATCTTAGCATAAAAATGTGCTTTATTTTCATCTTATTTTGTCTTTTTCAATAAAAATTTCAAAATAACCTTGTTTCCCTTGATATTTTTCTCTTTTTAACTGAAATATGAAAATGTGCTTTATTTTCATCTATTTTGTCTTTTTTTTCAATAAAATTTCTCAAAATAACCTTGTTTCCCTTGAGATTTTCTTTAATCTGAATATGAAAATGTGCTTTATGTTCATCTTATTTTGTCTTTTTTCAATAAAAAATTTCAAAATAACCTTGTTTCCCTTGATATTTTCACTTTTTTACTCTGAAATATGAAAATGTGCTTTATTTTCATCTTATTTTGTCTTTTTTTTTTCAATAATAAATTTCAAAATAACCTTGTTTCCCTTGGAGATTTTCTCTTTTTTAATCTGAAATATAAAAATGTGCTTTGTTTTCAACTTATTTTGACTTTTTTCAATAAAAAATTTCAAAATAAACTTGTTTCCCTTGATATTTTCACTTTTTTCATCTGAAATATGAAAATGTGCTTTATTTTCATCTTATTTTGTCTTTTTTCAATAAAAATTTCAAAATAACCTTGTTTCCCTTGAGATTTTCTCTTTTTTAATCTGAAATATGAAAATGTGTTTTATTTTCATCTTATTTTGTCTTTTTTCAATAAAAAATTTCAAAATAACCTTGTTTCCCTTGATACTTTCTCTTTTTTAATCTGAAATATGAAAATGTGCTTTATTTTCATCTTATTTGTCTTTTTTCAATAATAAATTTCAAAATAACCTTGTTTCCCTTGATATTTTCACTTTTTTCATCTGAAATATGAAAATGTGCTTTAGTTTCATCTTATTTTGTCATGTTTCAATAAAAAAATTCAAAAATAACCTTGTTTCCCTTGATATTTTCACTTTTTTAATCTGAAATATGAAAATGTGCTTTATTTTCATCTTATTTTTGTCTTTTTTCAATAATAAAAAATTTCAAAATAACCTTGTTTCCCTTGATATTTTCAATTTTAATCTGAAATATGAAAATGTGCTTTATTTTCATCTTATTTTCGCTTTTCTCAATAAAAAATTTCAAAATAACCTTGTTTCCCTTGATATTTTCTCTTTTTTAATCTGAAATATGAAAATGTGCTTTATTTTCAACTTATTTTGTCTTTTTTCAATAAAAAATTTCAAAATAACCTTATACTTTGATATTTTCTCTTTTTTAATCTGAAATAAGGAAATGTGCTTTATTTTCATCTTATTTTTGTCTTTTTTCAATAAAAAATTTCAAAATAACCTTGTTTCCCTTGATATTTTCACTTTTTTTAATCTGAAATATGAAAATGTGCTTTAGTTTCATCTTATTTTGTCATGTTTCAATAAAAAATTTCAAAATAACTGTTTCCCTTGATATTTTCACTTTTTTTTTAATCTGAAATATGAAAATGTGCTTTATTTTCATCTTATTTTGTCTTTTTTCAATAAAAAATTTCAAAATAACCTTGTTTCCCTTGGATATTTTCTCTTTTTTTTAATCTGAAATATGAAAATGTGTTTTATTTTCATCTTATTTTGTCTTTTTTCAATAAAAAATTTCAAAATAACTCTTTGTTTCCCTTGATATTTTCACTTTTTTAATCTGAAATATGAAAATGTGCTTTATTTTCATCTTATTTTGTCTTTTTTCAATAAAAAATTTCAAAATAACCTTGTTTCCCTTGATATTTTCACTTTTTTAATCTGAAATATGAAAATGTGTTTTATTTTCATCTTATTTTGTCTTTTTTCAATAAAAATTTCAAAATAACCTTGTTTGCCTTGATATTTTCACTTTTTTCATCTGAAATATGAAAATGTGCTTTTAGTTTCATCTTATTTTGTCATGTTTCAATAAAAAATTTCAAAATAACCTTGTTTCCCTTGATATTTTCACTTTTTTTAATCTGAAATATGAAAATGTGCTTTATTTTCATCTTATTTTGTCTTTTTTCAATAAAAAATTTCAAAATAACCTTGTTTCCCTTGATATTTTCACTTTTTTATCTGAAATATGAAAATGTCATTTTCTCTATCTTATTTTCGCTTTTCTCAATACAAAATTTCAAAAATAACCTTTGTTTCCCTTGATATTTTCTCTTTTTTAATCTGAAATATAAAAATGTGCTTTTTATTTTCAACTGATTTTGTCTTTTTTTCAATAAAAAAATTTCAAAATAACCTTGTTTCCCTTGATATTTTCACTTTTTTTTTAATCTGAAATATGAAAATGTGTTTTATTTTCATCTTATTTTGTCTTTTTTCAATAAAAAATTTCAAAATAACCTTGTTTCCCTTGATATTTTTCTTTAATCTGAAATATGAAAATGTGCTTTATTTTCATCTTATTTTGCTTTTTTCAATAAAAATTTCAAAATAACCTGGTTTCCCTTGATATTTTCACTTTTTAATCTGAAATATGAAAATGTGCTTTATTTTCATCTTATTTTCGCTTTCTTTTCTTCAATAAAAAATTTCAAAATAACCTTGTTTCCCTTGATATTTTCTTTTAATCTGAAATATAAAAATGTGCTTTTTATTTTCAACTTATTTTAATTTTTTTTCAAAAATTTCAAAAATAACCTTGTTTCCCTTGATATTTTCACTTTTTTTAATCTGAAATATGAAAATGTGCTTTATTTTCATCTTATTTTGTCTTTTTTCAATAAAAAATTTCAAAATAACCTTTGTTTCCTTTGATATTTTCACTTTTTAATCTAAAATATGAAAATATGCTTTAGTTTCATCTTATTTTGTCATGTTTCAATAATAAATTTCAAAATAACCTTTTTTTCCCTTGATATTTTCACTTTTTTAATCTGAAATATGAAAATATGCTTTAGTTTCATCTTATTTCGTCATGTTTCAATAAAAAAATTTCAAAATAACCTTGTTTCTCTTGATATTTTCACTTTTTTAATCTGAAATATGAAAATGTGCTTTATTTTCATCTTATTTTGGCTTTTTCAATAAAATTTCAAAATAACCTTGTTTCCCTTGATACTTTCTCTTTTTTAATCTGAAATATGAAAATGTGCTTTATTTTCATCTTATTTTGTCTTTTTTCAATAATAAATTTCAAAATAACCTTGTTTCCCTTGATATTTTCACTTTTTTTTTTCATCTGAAATATGAAAATGTGCCTTAGTTTCATCTTATTTTGTCATGTTTCAATAAAAATTTCAAAATAACTTTGTTTCTGATATTTTCACTTTTTTAATCTGAAATATGAAAATGTGCTTTATTTTCATCTTATTTTGTCTTTTTTCAATAAAAAATTTCAAAATAACCTTGTTTCCCTTGATATTTTCACTTTTTTAATCTGAAATATGAAAATGTGCTTTATTTTCATTCTATTTTCGCTTTTCTCAATAAAAATTTCAAAAATAACCTTGTTTCCCTTGATGTTTTCTCTTTTTAATCTGAAATATAAAAATGTGCTTTATTTTCAACTTATTTTGTCTTTTTTCAATAAAAATTTCAAAATAACCTTGTTTCCTTTGATATTTTCACTTTTTTAATCTGAAATATGAAAATGTGCTTTATTTTCATCTTATTTTGTCTTTTTTCAATAAAAATTTCAAAATAACCTTGTTTCCGTTGAGATTTTCTCTTTTTTAATCTGAAATATGAAAATGTGCTTTATTTTCTATCTTATTTTGTCTTTTTTTCAATAATAAATTTCAAAATAACCTTGTTTCCCTTGATATTTTCACTTTTAATCTGAAATACAGTAATATGTTTTAGTTTCATCTTATTTTGTCATGTTTCAATAAAAAATTTCAAAATAACCTTGTTTCTCTTGATATTTTCTACTTTTTTAATCTGAAATATGAAAATGTGCTTTATTTTCATCTTATTTTGTCTTTTTTCAATAAAAAATTTCAAAATAACCATGTTTCCCTTGATATTTTCTCTTTTTTAATCTGAAATATGAAAATGTGCTTTATTTTCATCTTATTTTGTCTTTTTCAAGAAAAATTTCAAAAATAACCTGGTTTCGATATTTTCTTAATCTGAAATATAAAAATGTGCTTTATTTTCAATTTTATTTTGTCTTTTTTTTCAATAAAAAATTTTGAAATAACCTTGTTTCCCTTGATATTTTCACTTTTTAATCTGAAATATGAAAATGTGCTTTATTTTCATCTTATTTTGGTTTTTCTCAATAAAAATTTCAAAATAACCTTGTTTCCCTTGATATTTTTCTTTTAATCTGAAATATAAAAATGTGTTTTTTGTTTTCAACTTATTTTGTCTTTTTTCAATAAAAAATTTCAAAATAAACTGTTTCCTTGATATTTTCACTTTTTTCATCTGAAATATGAAAATGTGTTTTATTTTCATCTTATTTTTGTCTTTTTCTCAATAAAAATTTCAAAATAACCTTGTTTCCCTTGCTTACTTTCTCTTTTAATCTGAAATATGAAAATGTGCTTTATTTTCATCTTATTTTGTCTTTTTTCAATAATAAATTTCAAAATAACCTTGTTTCCCTTGATATTTTTCTCTTTTTTTAATCAGAAATATGAAAATGTGCTTTATTTTCAACTTATTTTGTCTTTTTTCAATAAAAAATTTCAAAATAACCTGGTTTCCCTTTGATATTTTCTCTTTTTTAACCTGAAATATAAAAATGTGCTTTATTTTCATCTTATTTTGTCTTTTTTCAATAAAAAATTTCAAAATAACCTTGTTTCCCTTGATATTTTCACTTTTTTCATCTGAAATATGAAAATGTGCTTTAGTTTCATCTTATTTTGTCATGTTTCAATAAAAAATTTCAAAATAACCTTGTTTCCCTTGATATTTTCACTTTTTTAATCTGAAATATGAAAATGTGTTTTATTTTCATCTTATTTTGCTTTTTTCAATAAAAAATTTCAAAAATAACCTGGTTTCCTTGATATTTTCTCTTTTTTTAATCTGAAATATGAAAATGTGCTTTATTTTCATCTTATTTTGTCTTTTTTTTCAATAAAAAATTTCAAAATAACCATGTTTCCCTTGATATTTTCTCTTTTTTTAATCTGAAATATTGAAAATGTGCTTTATTTTCATCTTATTTTGTCTTTTTTTTTTCAATAAAAAATTTCAAAATAACCTGGTTTCCTTGATATTTTTCTTTAATCTGAAATATAAAAATGTGCTTTATTTTCATCTTATTTTGTCTTTTTTCAATAAAAAATTTCAAAAAATAACCTTGTTTCCCTTGATATTTTCACTTTTTTAATCTGAAATATGAAAATGTGCTTTATTTTCATCTTATTTTGGCTTTCAATAAAAAATTTCAAAATAACCTTGTTTCCCTTGATATTTTTCTTCTTTTAATCTGAAATATAAAAATGTGCTTTTGTTTTCAACTTATTTTGTCTTTTTTCAATAAAAAATTTCAAAATAAACTTGTTTCCCTTGATATTTTCACTTTTTTCATCTGAAATATGAAAATGTGTTTTATTTTTATCTTATTTTGTCTTTTTCAATAAAAAATTTCAAAATAACCTTGTTTCCCTTGCTACTTTCTCTTTTTTAATCTGAAATATGAAAATGTGCTTTATTTTCATCTTATTTTGTCTTTTTTCAATAATAAATTTCAAAATAACCTTGTTTCCCTTGATATTTTCTCTTTTTTAATCAGAAATATGAAAATGTGCTTTATTTTCAACTTATTTTGTCTTTTTTCAATAAAAAATTTCAAAATAACCTGGTTTCCCTTGATATTTTCTCTTTTTTTTAATCTGAAATATAAAAATGTGCTTTATTTTCATCTTATTTTGTCTTTTTTCAATAAAAAATTTCAAAATAACTCGTCTTGATATTTTCACTTTTTTCATCTGAAATATGAAAATGTGCTTTAGTTTCATCTTTATTTGTCATGTTTCAATAAAAATTTCAAAATAACCTTGTTTCCCTTGATATTTTCACTTTTTTAATCTGAAATATGAAAAATGTGCTTTTTTTATTTTCATCTTATTTTTTGCTTTTTTCAATAAAAATTTCAAAATAACCTGGTTTCCCTGATATTTTCTCTTTTTAATCTGAAATATGAAAATGTGCTTTATTTTCATCTTATTTTTGTCTTTTTCAATAAAAATTTCAAAATAACCTTTTGTTTCCCTTGATATTTTCACTTTTTTAATCTGAAATATGAAAATGTGCTTTTATTTTCATCTTATTTTGTCTTTTTTCAATAAAAATTTCAAAATAACCTTGTTTCCCTTGATATTTCTCTTTTTTTAATCTGAAATATGAAAATGTGCTTTATTTTCATCTTATTTTGTCTTTTCAATAAAAAATTTCAAAATAACCTTGTTTCCCTTGATATTTTCACTTTTTTCATCTGAAATATGAAAATGTGCTTTATTTTCATCTTATTTTGTCATGTTTCAATAAAAAATTTCAAAATAACCTTGTTTCCCTTGATATTTTCACTTTTTTAATCTGAAATATGAAAATGTGTTTTCTTATTTTCATCTTATTTTGTCTTTTTTCAATAAAAATTTCAAAATAACCTTGTTTCCCTTGATATTTTCACTTTTTCATCTGAAATATGAAAATGTGCTTTATTTTCATCTTATTTTCGCTTTTCTCAATAAAAATTTCAAAATAACCTTGTTTCCCTTGATATTTTCTCTTTTTTAATCTGCAATATAAAAATGTGCTTTATTTTCAACTTATTTTGTCTTTTTTCAATAAAAAATTTCAAAATAACCTTGTTTCCCTTGATATTTTCACTTTTTTAATCTGAAATATGAAAATGCCGTGCGCTTTATTTTCATCTTATTTTGTCTTTTTTCAATAAAAAAATTTCAAAATAACTTTCTTTCCCTTGATATTTTCACTTTTTTAATCTGAAATATGAAAATGCGCTTTATTTTCATCTTATTTTGTCTTTTTTTTCAATAAAAAATTTAAATAACCTTGTTTCCCTTGATATTTTCACTTTTTAATCTGAAATATGAAAATGTGCATTATTTCTATCTTATTTTGGCTTTTTTCAATAATAAATTTCAAAATAACCTTGTTTCCCTTGATACTTTCTTTAATCTGAAATATGAAAATGTGCTTCTTTTATTTTCATCTTATTTTGTCTTTTCACACAAATTTCAAAATAACCTTGTTTCCCTTGATTTTACTCTTTTTCATCTGAAATATGAAAAATGCTTTAGTTTCATCTTATTTTGTCATGTTTCAATAAAAAATTTCAAAATAACCTTGTTTCCCTTGATATTTTCTACTTTTTTAATCTGAAATATGAAAATGTGCTTTATTTTCATCTTATTTTGTCTTTTTTTTCAATAAAAAATTTCAAAATAACCTTGTTTCCCTTGATATTTTCACTTTTTAATCTGAAATATGAAAATGTGTTTATTTTCATCTTATTTTCGCTTTTCTCAATAAAAAATTTCAAAATAACCTGGTTTCCTTGATATTTTCTCTTTTTAATCTGAAATATGAAAATGTGTTTATTTTCAACTTATTTTGTCTTTTTTCAATAAAAAATTTCAAAATAACCTGGTTTCCCTTGATATTTTCTTTTTTTTAATCTGAAATATAAAAATGTGCTTTAGTTTCATCTTATTTTGTCATGTTTCAATAAAAAATTTCAAAAATAACCTTGTTTCCTTGGATATTTTCACTTTTAATCTGAAATATGAAAATGTGCTTTATTTTCATCTTATTTTGTCTTTTTTCAATAAAAAATTTCAAAATAACCTTGTTTCCCTGATATTTTCACTTTTTTAAATCTGAAATATGAAAATGTGCTTTATTTTCATCTTATTTTCGCTTTTCTCAATAAAAAATTTCAAAATAACCTTGTTTCCCTTGATATTTTCTCTTTTTTAATCTGAAATATAAAAATGTGCTTTATTTTCAACTTATTTTGTCTTTTTTCAATAAAAGTTTTAAAATAACCTTGTTTCCCTTGAGATTTTCTCTTTTTTTAATCTGAAATATGAAAATGTGCTTTATTTTCATCTTATTTTGTCTTTTTTCAATAAAAATTTCAAAATAACCTTGTTTCCCTTGATATTTTCTCTTTTTTAATCTGAAATATGAAAATGTGTTTATTTTCATCTTATTTTGCTTTTTTCAATAAAAATTTCAAAATAACCTGGTTTCCCTTGGATATTTTCTCTTCTTTAATCTGAAATATGAAAATGTGTTTTATTTTCATCTTATTTTCGTTTTTCAATAAAAAATTTCAAAATAACCTTGTTTCCCTTGATATTTTCACTTTTTTCATCTGAAATATGAAAATGTGCTTTAGTTTCATCTTATTTTGTCATGTTTCAATAAAAATTTCAAAATAACCTTTTGTTTCCCTGATATTTTCACTTTTTTAATCTGAAATATGAAAATGTGCTTTATTTTCAACTTATTTTGTCTTTTCAATAAGAAATTTCAAAATAACCTTGTTTCCCTTGATATTTTCACTTTTTTAATCTGAAATATGAAAATGTGCTTTATTTTCATCTTATTTTGTCTTTTTTCAATAAAAAAAATTTCAAAATAAACTTGTTTCCCTTGATATTTTCACTTTTTTCATCTGAAATATGAAAATGTGCTTTATTTTCATCTTATTTTGTCTTTTTTCAATAAAAATTTCAAAATAACCTTGTTTCCCTTGCTACTTTCTTTTTTTAATCTGAAATATGAAAATGTGCTTTATTTTCATCTTATTTTGTCTTTTTTCAATAAATTTCAAAAATAACCTTGTTTCCCTTGATATTTTCTCTTTTTTAATCAGAAATATGAAAATGTGCTTTATTTTCAACTTATTTTATTTTTTTCAATAAAAAATTTCAAAATAACCTGGTTTCCCTTGATATTTTCTCTTTTTTAATCTGAAATATAAAAATGTGCTTTATTTTCATCTTATTTTGTCTTTTTTCAATAAAAATTTCAAAATAACCTTGTTTCCCTTGATATTTTCACTTTTTTCATCTGAAATATGAAAATGTGCTTTAGTTTCATCTTATTTTGTCATGTTTCAATAAAAATTTCAAAATAACCTTGTTTCCCTTGATATTTTCACTTTTTTTTTAATCTGAAATATGAAAATGTGCTTTATTTTCATCTTATTTGCTTTTTTCAATAAAAAATTTCAAAATAACCTGGTTTCCTCGATATTTTTCTTTTTTAATCTGAAATATGAAAATGTGCTTTATTTTCATCTTATTTTGTCTTTTTTCAATAAAAAATTTCAAAATAACCATGTTTCCCTTGATATTTTCTCTTTTTTAATCTGAAATATGAAAATGTGCTTTATTTTCATCTTATTTTGTCTTTTTCAATAAAAATTTCAAAATAACCTGGTTTCCCTTGATATTTTCTCTTTTTTAATCTGAAATATAAAAATGTGCTTTATTTTCATCTTATTTTGTCTTTTTTCAATAAAAAATTTCAAAATAACCTTGTTTCCCTTGATATTTTCACTTTTTTAATCTGAAATATGAAAATGTGCTTTATTTTCATCTTATTTTGGCTTTTCTCAATAAAAAATTTCAAAATAACCTTGTTTCCCTTGATATTTTCTCTTTTTTAATCTGAAATATAAAAATGTGCTTTGTTTTCAATTTATTTTGTCTTTTTTCAATAAAAAATTTCAAAATAAACTTGTTTCCCTTGATATTTTCACTTTTTTCATCTGAAATATGAAAATGTGCTTTATTTTCATCTTATTTTGTCTTTTTTCAATAAAAAATTTCAAAATAACCTTGTTTCCCTTGCTACTTTCTCTTTTTTAATCTGAAATATGAAAATGTGCTTTATTTTCATCTTATTTTGTCTTTTTTCAATAAAAAAAATTTCAAAATAACCCATATGTTTCCTTTGATATTTTCTCTTTTTAATCTGAAATATGAAAATGTGCTTTATTTTCATCTTATTTTGTCTTTTTTCAATAAAAAATTTCAAAATAACCTTGGTTTCCCTTGATATTTTCTCTTTTTTAATCTGAAATATAAAAATGTGCTTTATTTTCATCTTATTTTGTCTTTTCAATAAAAATTTCAAAAATAACCTTGTTTCCCTTGATATTTTCACTTTTTTAATCTGAAATATGAAAATGTGCTTTTTTTATTTTCATCTTATTTTGGCTTTTCTCAATAAAAATTTCAAAATAACCTTGTTTCCCTTGATATTTTCTTTTAATCTGAAATATAAAAATGTATTTTTGTTTTCAACTTATTTTGTCTTTTTTCAATAAAAATTTCAAAATAAACTTGTTTCCCTTGATATTTTCACTTTTTTCATCTGAAATATGAAAAAATGTGCTTTATTTTCATCTTATTTTGTCTTTTTTCAATAAAAATTTCCAAAATAACCTTGTTTCCTTTGCTACTTTCTTCTTTAATCTGAAATATGAAAATGTGCTTTATTTTCATCTTATTTTGTCTTTTTTCAATAATAAATTTCAAAATAACCTTGTTTCCCTTGATATTTTCTCTTTTTTAATCAGAAATATGAAAACAAGCTATTTTCAACTTATTTTGTCTTTTTTTTTCAATAAAAATTTCAAAATAACCTGGTTTCCTTGATATTTTCTCTTTTTTAATCTGAAATATAAAAATGTGCTTTATTTTCATCTTATTTTGTCTTTTTTCAATAAAAAATTTCAAAATAACCTTGTTTCCCTTGATATTTTCACTTTTTTCATCTGAAATTATGAAAATGTGCTTTAGTTTCATCTTATTTTGTCATGTTTCAATAAAAAATTTCAAAATAACCTTGTTTCCCTTGATATTTTCACTTTTTTAATCTGAAATATGAAAATGTGCTTTATTTTCATCTTATTTTGCTTTTTTCAATAAAAAATTTCAAAATAACCTGGTTTCCCTTGATATTTTCTCTTTTTTAATCTGAAATATGAAAATGTGCTTTATTTTCATCTTATTTGTCTTTTTCAATAAAAATTTCAAAATAACCTTGTTTCCCTTGATATTTTCACTTTTTTAATCTGAAATATGAAAATGTGCTTTATTTTCATCTTATTTTGTCTTTTTTTTCAATAAAAAATTTCAAAATAACCTTGTTTCCCTTGATATTTTCTCTTTTTTTAATCTGAAATATGAAAATGTGTTTTTTTTATTTTCATCTTATTTTGTCTTTTTTCAATAAAAAATTTCAAAATAACCTTGTTTCCCTTGATATTTTCACTTTTTTCATCTGAAATATGAAAATGTGCTTTATTTTCATCTTATTTTGTCATGTTTCAATAAAAATTTCAAAATAACCTTGTTTCCCTTGATACTTTCTCTTCTTTTAATCTGAAATATGAAAATGTGCTTTATTTTCATCTTACTTGTCTTTTTTCAATAATAAATTTCAAAATAACCTTGTTTCCTTGGATATTTTCACTTTTTTCATCTGAAATATGAAAATGTGCTTTAGTTTCATCTTATTTTGTCATGTTTCAATAAAAAATTTCAAAATAACCTTGTTTCCCTTGATATTTTCACTTTTTTAATCTGAAATATGAAAATGTGTTTTTTATTTTCATCTTATTTTGTCTTTTTTCAATAAAAATTTCAAAATAACCTTGTTTCCCTTGATATTTTCACTTTTTTAATCTGAAATATGAAAATGTGCTTTTATTTTCATCTTATTTTCGCTTTTCTCAATAAAAATTTCAAAATAACCTGGTTTCCTTTGATATTTTCTTTAATCTGAAATATGAAAATGCTTTATTTTCAACTTATTTTGTCTTTTCAATAAAAAATTTCAAAATAACCTGGTTTCCCTTGATATTTTCTTTTTTTTTAATCTGAAATATAAAAATGTGCTTTAGTTTCATCTTATTTTGTCATGTTTCAATAAAAAATTTCAAAATAACCTTGTTTCCCTTGATATTTTCACTTTTTTAATCTGAAATATGAAAATGTGCTTTTTTTATTTTCATCTTATTTTGTCTTTTTTCAATAAAAATTTCAAAATAACCTTGTTTCCCTTGATATTTTCACTTTTTTAATCTGAAATATGAAAATGTGCTTTATTTAATTTTATTTTCGCTTTTCTCAATAAAAAATTTCAAAATAACCTTGTTTCCCTTGATATTTTCTCTTTTTTAATCTGAAATATAAAAATGTGCTTTATTTTCAACTTATTTTGTCTTTTTCAATAAAAAGTTTCAAAATAACCTTGTTTCCCTTGAATTTTCTCTTTTTTAATCTTTAAAATATGAAAATGTGCTTTATTTTCATCTTATTTTGTCTTTTTCAATAAAAAATTTCAAAATAACCTTGTTTCCCTTGATATTTTCTCTTTTTTTAATCTGAAATATGAAAATGTGCTTTATTTTCATCTTATTTTGCTTTTTCAATAAAAAATTTCAAAATAACCTGGTTTCCCCTTGATATTTTTCTCTTTTTTAATCTGAAATATGAAAATGTGCTTTATTTTCATCTTATTTTAAGCCTTTTCTCAATAAAAATTTCAAAATAACCTTGTTTCCCTTGATATTTTCACTTTTTTCATCTGAAATATGAAAATGTGCTTTAGTTTCATCTTATTTTGTCATGTTTCAATAAAAAATTTCAAAATAACCTTGTTTCCCTTGATATTTTCCCTTTTTAATCTGAAATATGAAAATGTGCTTTATTTTCATCTTATTTTGTCTTTTTTCAATAAAAATTTCAAAATAACCTTGTTTCCCTTGATATTTTCACTTTTTAATCTGAAATATGAAAATGTGCTTTATTTTCACATCTTATTTTAAGCTTTTCTCAATAAAAAATTTCAAAATAACCTGGTTTCCCTTGATATTTTCTCTTTTTAATCTGAAATATGAAAATGTGCTTTATTTTCAACTTATTTTGTCTTTTTTCAATAAAAAATTTCAAAATAACCTGGTTTCCCTTGATATTTTCTTTTTTTTTAATCTGAAATATAAAAATGTGCTTTATTTTCATCTTATTTTTTGTCTTTTTTCAATAAAAAAATTTCAAAATAACCTTGTTTCCCTTGATATTTTCACTTTTTTCATCTGAAATATGAAAATGTGCTTTAGTTTCATCTTATTTTGTCATGTTTCAATAAAAAATTTCAAAATAACCTTGTTTCCCTTGATATTTTCACTTTTTTTTAATCTGAAATATGAAGATGTGCTTTATTTCATCTTATTTTGTCTTTTTTCAATAAAAAATTTCAAAATAACCTTGTTTCCCTTGATATTTTCCTTTTAATCTGAAATATGAAAATGTGCTTTATTTTCATCTTATTTTCGCTTTTCTCAATAAAAAATTTCAAAATAACCTTGTTTCCCTTGATATTTTCTCTTTTTTAATCCTGAAATATAAAAATGTGCTTTATTTTCAACTTATTTTGTCTTTTTTCAATAAAAAGTTTCAAAATAACCTTGTTTCCCTTGAGATTTTCTCTTTTTTAATCTGAAATATGAAAATGTGCTTTATTTTCATCTTATTTTGTCTTTTTTCAATAAAAAAATTTCAAAATAACCTTGTTTCCCTTGATATTTTCTCTTTTTTAATCTGAAATATGAAAATGTGCTTTATTTTCATCTTATTTTGCTTTTTTCAATAAAAAATTTCAAAATAACCTGGTTTCCCCCTTGATATTTTCTCTTTTTTAATCTGAAATATGAAAATGTGCTTTATTTCATCTTATTTTCGCTTTTCTCAATAAAAATTTCAAAATAACCTTGTTTCCCTTGATATTTTCTCTTTTTTAATCTGAAATATAAAAATGTGCTTTATTTTCAACTTATTTTGTCTTTTTTCAATAAAAAATTTCAAAATAACCTTGTTTTCCCTTGATATTTTCACTTTTTTAATCTGAAATATGAAAATGTGCTTTATTTTCATCTTATTTTGTCTTTTTTCAATAAAAAATTTCAAAATAACCTTGTTTCCCTTGAGATTTTCTCTTTTTTAATCTGAAATATGAAAATGTGCTTTATTTTCATCTTATTTTGTCTTTTTTCAATAATAAATTTCAAAATAACCTTGTTTCCCTTGATATTTTCACTTTTTTAATCTGAAATATGAAAATATGCTTTAGTTTCATCTTATTTTGTCATGTTTCAATAAAAAATTTCAAAATAACCTTGTTTCCCTTGATATTTTCTCTTTTTTAATCTGAAATATGAAAATGTGCTTTATTTTCAACTTATTTTTGTCTTTTTTCAATAAAAATTTCAAAATAGCCTGGTTTCCCTTGATATTTTCTCTTTTTTAATCTGAAATATAAAAATGTGCTTTATTTTTCATCTTATTTTGTCTTTCAATAAAAAATTTCAAAATAACCTTGTTTCCCTTGATATTTTCACTTTTTCATCTGAAATATGAAAATGTGCTTTAGTTTTTCATCTTATTTTGTCATGTTTCAATAAAAAATTTCAAAATAACCTTGTTTCCTTGATATTTTCACTTTTTTTAATCTGAAATATGAAAATGTGCTTTATTTTTCATCTTATTTTGTCTTTTTCAATAAAAAATTTCAAAATAACCTTGTTTCCCTTGATATTTTCACTTTTTTTAATCTGAAATATGAAAAATGTGCTTTATTTTCATCTTATTTTCGCTTTTCTCCAATAAAAAATTTCAAAATAACCTTGTTTCCCTTGATATTTTCTCTTTTTTAATCTGAAATATAAAAATGTGCTTTATTTTCAACTTATTTTGTCTTTTTTCAATAAAAAGTTTCAAAATAACCTTGTTTCCCTTGAGATTTTCTCTTTTTTAATCTGAAATATGAAAATAGTGCTTTATTTTCATCTTATTTTGTCTTTTTTCAATAAAAAATTTAAAAATAACCTTGTTTCCCTTGATATTTTCTCTTTTTAATCTCTGAAATATGAAAATGTGCTTTATTTTCATCTTATTTTGCTTTCAATAAAAAATTTCAAAATAACCTGGTTTCCCTTGATATTTTCTCTTTTAATCTGAAATATGAAAATGTGCTTTATTTTCATCTTATTTTCGCTTTTCTCAATAAAAAATTTCAAAATAACCTTGTTTCCCTTGATATTTTCTCTTTTTTAATCTGAAATATAAAAATGTGCTTTATTTTCAACTTATTTTGTCTTTTTTCAATAAAAAATTTCAAAATAACCTTGTTTCCCTTGATATTTTCACTTTTTTAATCTGAAATATGAAAATGTGCTTTATTTTCATCTTATTTTGTCTTTTTTCAATAAAAATTTCAAAATAACCTTGTTTCCCTTGAGATTTTCTCTTTTTTTAATCTGAAATATGAAAATGTGCTTTATTTTCATCTTATTTTGTCTTTTTCAATAATAAATTTCAAAATAACCTTGTTTCCCTTGATATTTTCACTTTTTTAATCTGAAATATGAAAATGTGCTTTAGTTTCATATTATTTTGTCATGTTTCAATAAAAAATTTCAAAATAACCTTGTTTCCCTTGATATTTTCTCTTTTTTAATCTGAAATATAAAAATGTGCTTTATTTTCATCTTATTTTGTCTTTTTTCAATAAAAAATTTCAAAATAACCTTGTTTCCCTTGATATTTTCACTTTTTTAATCTGAAATATGAAAATGTGCATTATTTTCATCTTATTTTGTCTTTTTTCTATCAAAAATTTCAAAATAGCCATGCTTCCTTTGATATTTTCACTTTTTTAATCTGAAATATAAAAATGTGCTTTATTTTCATCTTATTTTGTCTTTTTTCAATAAAAAATTTCAAAATAACCTTGTTTCCCTTGATATTTTCACTTTTTTAATCTGAAATATGAAAATGCGCTTTATTTTCATCTTATTTTGTCTTTTTTCAATAAAAAATTTCAAAATAACCTTGTTTCCCTTGATATTTTCACTTTTTTAATCTGAAATATGAAAATGCGCTTTATTTTCATCTTATTTTGTCTTTTTTCAATAAAAAATTTCAAAATAACCTTGTTTCCCTTGATATTTTCACTTTTTTAATCTGAAATATGAAAATGTGCTTTATTTTCATCTTATTTTGGCTTTTCTCAATAAAAAATTTCAAAATAACCTTGTTTCCCTTGATATTTTCACTTTTTTAATCTGAAATATGAAAATGTGCTTTATTTTCATCTTATTTTGTCTTTTTTCAATCATAAATTTCAAAATAACCTTGTTTCCCTTGATATTTTCACTTTTTTCATCTGAAATATGAAAATGTGCTTTAGTTTCATCTTATTTTGTCATGTTTCAATAAAAAATTTCAAAATAACCTTGTTTCCCTTGATATTTTCACTTTTTTAATCTGAAATATGAAAATGTGCTTTATTTTCATCTTATTTTGTCTTTTTTCAATAAAAAATTTCAAAATAACCTTGTTTCCCTTGATATTTTCACTTTTTTAATCTGAAATATGAAAATGTGCTTTATTTTCATCTTATTTTCGCTTTTCTCAATAAAAAATTTCAAAATAACCTTGTTTCCCTTGATATTTTCTCTTTTTTAATCTGAAATATAAAAATGTGCTTTATTTTCAACTTATTTTGTCTTTTTTCAATAAAAAGTTTCAAAATAACCTTGTTTCCCTTGAGATTTTCTCTTTTTTAATCTGAAATATGAAAATGTGCTTTATTTTCATCTTATTTTGTCTTTTTTCAATAAAAAATTTTCAAAATAACCTTGTTTCCCTTGGATACCTTTTCTCTTTTTTAATCTGAAATATGAAAATGTGCTTTATTTTCATCTTATTTTGCTTTTTTCAATAAAAAATTTCAAAATAACCTGGTTTCCCTTGATATTTTCTCTTTTTTAATCTGAAATATGAAAATGTGCTTTATTTTCATCTTATTTTCGCTTTTCTCAATAAAAAATTTCAAAATAACCTTGTTTCTCTTGATATTTTCACTTTTTTAATCTGAAATATGAAAATGTGCTTTATTTTCATCTTATTTTGTCTTTTTTCAATAAAAATTTCAAAATAACCTTGTTTCCCTTGATATTTTCTCTTTTTTACTCTGAAATATGAAAATGTGCTTTGTTTTCATCTTATTTTGTCTTTTTTCAATAAAAAATTTCAAAATAACTTTGTTTCCGTTGATACTTTCTCTTTTTTAATCTGAAATATGAAAATGTGCTTTATTTTCATCTTATTTTGTCTTTTTTCAATAAAAAATTTCAAAATAACCTAGTTTCCCTTGATATTTTCACTTTTTTAATCTGAAATATGAAAATGTGCTTTATTTTCATCTTATTTTGTCTTTTTTCAATAAAAAATTTCAAAATAACCTTGTTTCCCTTGATATTTTTACTTTTTTAATCTGAAATATGAAAATGTGCATTATTTTCATCTTATTTTGTCTTTTTTCTATCAAAAATTTCAAAATAACCATGCTTCCTTTGATATTTTCACTTTTTTAATCTGAAATATGAAAATGTGCTTTATTTTCATCTTATTTTGTCTTTTTTCAATAAAAAATTTCAAAATAACCTTGTTTCCCTTGATATTTTCTCTTTTTTACTCTGAAATATGAAAATGTGCTTTGTTTTCATCTTATTTTGTCTTTTTTCAATAAAAAATTTCAAAATAACCTTGTTTCCCTTGATATTTTCACTTTTTTAATCTGAAATATGAAAATGTGCTTTATTTTCATCTTATTTTGGCTTTTCTCGATAAAAAATTTCAAAATAACCTTGTTTCCCTTGATATTTTCACTTTTTTTAATCTGAAATATGAAAATGTGCTTTAGTTTCATATTATTTTGTCATGTTTCAATAAAAAATTTCAAAATAACCTTGTTTCCCTTGATATTTTCACTTTTTTAATCTGAAATATGAAAATGTGCTTTAGTTTCATATTATTTTGTCATGTTTCAATAAAAAATTTCAAAATAACCTTGTTTCCCTTGATATTTTCTCTTTTTTAATCTGAAATATAAAAATGTGCTTTATTTTCATCTTATTTTGTCTTTTTTCAATAAAAAATTTCAAAATAACCTTGTTTCCCTTGATATTTTCACTTTTTTAATCTGAAATATGAAAATGTGCATTATTTTCATCTTATTTTGTCTTTTTTCTATCAAAAATTTCAAAATAACCATGCTTCCTTTGATATTTTCACTTTTTTAATCTGAAATATGAAAATGTGCTTTATTTTCATCTTATTTTGTCTTTTTTCAATAAAAAATTTCAAAATAACCTTGTTTCCCTTGATATTTTCACTTTTTTAATCTGAAATATGAAAATGCGCTTTATTTTCATCTTATTTTGTCTTTTTTCAATAAAAAATTTCAAAATAACCTTGTTTCCCTTGATATTTTCACTTTTTTAATCTGAAATATGAAAATGCGCTTTATTTTCATCTTATTTTGTCTTTTTTCAATAAAAAATTTCAAAATAACCTTATTTCCCTTGATATTTTCACTTTTTTTAATCTGAAATATGAAAATGTGTATTATTTTCATCTGATTTTGTTTTTTTTCAATAAAAAATTTCAAAATAACCTTGTTTCCCTTGATACTTTCTCTTTTTTTAATCTGAAATATGAAAATGTGCTTTCATTTTCATCTTATTTATTTTTCAATAATAAATTTCAAAATAACCTTGTTTCCCTTGATATTTTCACTTTTTTCATCTGAAATATGAAAATGTGTTTTAGTTTCATATTATTTTGTCATGTTTCAATAAAAAATTTCAAAAATAACCTTGTTTCCCTTATATTTTCTCTTTTTAATCTGAAATATAAAAATGTGTTTATTTTCATCTTATTTTGTCTTTTTTCAATAAAAATTTCAAAATAACCTTGTTTCCCTTGATATTTTCACTTTTTTAATCTGAAATATGAAAATGTGCATTATTTTCATCTTATTTTGTCTTTTTTCTATCAAAAATTTCAAAATAACCATGCTTCCTTTGATATTTTCTTACCTTTTTAATCTGAAATATGAAAATGTGTTTTTAGTTTTCATCTTATTTTTGTCTTTTTTCAATAAAAAATTTCAAAATAACCTTGTTTCTGATATTTTCACTTTTTTAACTGAAATATGAAAATGCGCTTTATTTTCATCTTATTTTGTCTTTTTTCAATAAAAAATTTCAAAATAACCTTGTTTCCCTTGATATTTTCACTTTTTTTAATCTGAAATATGAAAATGCGCTTTTATTTTCATCTTATTTTGTCTTTTTCAATAAAATTTCAAAATAACCTTGTTTCCCTTGATATTTTCACTTTTTTAATCTGAAATATGAAAATGTGTATTATTTTCATCTTATTTTGGCTTTTTTCAATAAAAAATTTCAAAATAACCTTGTTTCCCTTGATACTTTCTCTTTTTAATCTGAAATATGAAAATGTGTTTTATTTTCATCTTATTTTTGTCTTTTTTTCAATAATAAATTTCAAAATAACCTTGTTTCTCTTGATATTTTCACTTTTTCATCTGAAATATGAAAATGTGCTTTAGTTTCATCTTATTTTGTCATATTTCAATAAAAAATTTCAAAATA
The DNA here is from genome assembly GCA_037127315.1 of Ascarosepion bandense. Lineage (NCBI taxonomy): Eukaryota > Metazoa > Mollusca > Cephalopoda > Sepiida > Sepiidae > Ascarosepion > Ascarosepion bandense. The sequence goes on along the minus strand of JBBBDQ010003688.1, from coordinate 1,234 downwards.
ACCTTGTTTCCCTTGATATTTTCCTTTTTAATCTGAAATATGAAAATGTGCTTTATTTTCATCTTATTTTCGCTTTTCTCAATAAAAAATTTCAAAATAACCTATTTCCTTTGATATTTTCTTTTTAACTTGGAAATATAAAAATGTGTTTTATTTTCAACTTATTTTGTTCTTTTTCAATAAAAAATTTCCAAAATAACCTTGTTTCTGATATTTTCACTTTTTTAATCTGAAATATGAAAATGTGCTTTATTTTCATCTTATTTTATTTTTTTCAATAATAAATTTCAAAATAACCTTGTTTTCCTTGATATTTTCTTTTTTTAATCTGAAATATGAAAATGTGTTTATTTTCATCTTATTTTCTTTTTTTCAATAAAAAAATTTCAAAATAACCTTATTTCCTTTGATATTTTCACTTTTTTAATCTGAAATATGAAAATGTGCTTTATTATCATCGTATTTTCGCTTTTTTTCAATAAAAAATTTCAAAATAACCTTGTTTCCCTTGATATTTTCTCTTTTTAATCTGGAATATAAAAAGGTGCTTTTTATTTTCAACTTATTTTGTCTTTTTTCAATAAAAAATTTCAAAACAACTTTGTTTCCCTTGATATTTTCTCTTTTTTAATCTGAAATATAGAAATGTGCTTTATTTTCATCTTATTTTGTCTTTTTTCAATAATAAATTTCAAAATAACCTTGTTTCCCTTGAGATTTTCTCTTTTTTAATCTGAAATATGAAAATGTGCTTTATTTTCATCTTATTTTGTCTTTTTTCAATAATAAATTTCAAAATAACCTTGTTTCCCTTGATATTTCATTTTTTTAATCTGAAATATGAAAATATGCTTTAGTTTCATCTTATTTTGTCATGTTTCAATAAAAATTTCAAAATAACCTTGTTTCTCTGGATATTTTCACTTTTTTAATCTGAAATATGAAAATGTGCTTTCTTATTTTCATCTTATTTTGTCTTTTCAATAAAAATTGAAAATAACCATGTTTCCCTTGATATTTTCTCTTTTTTAATCTGCTAGAAATATGAAAAATGTGCTTTATTTTCATCTTATTTTTTTGTCTTTTTTCAATAAAAAATTTCAAGATAACCTGGTTTCCCTTGATATTTTCTCTTTTTTAATCTGAAATATAAAAATGTGCTTTATTTTCATCTTATTTTGTCTTTTTTCAATAAAAAATTTCAAAATAACCTTGTTTCCCTTGATATTTTCAC
>JBBBDQ010003673.1:0-27615 GCA_037127315.1 Ascarosepion bandense | reverse complement strand
CTACACTTCAATTTACAAAAGAATCAGCATTAATCCTGATATGCATGAAAATACACTAAATGCGCAATTTTCGGGCTTTCACTACACTCATTTATTTTGCTCGGAATCAATTGTAAATGCGACCATATGATTCTACACATCAATTTACATAAGAATCAGCATTAATCTTGATATGCATGAAAATACACTAAATGCGCAATTTTCGGGCTTTCACTACACTCATTTATTTGGCTCAGAATCAATTTTCAATGCGACCATATGATTCTACACATCAATTTACATAAGAATCAGCATTAATCCTGATATGCATGAAAATACACTAAATGCGCAATTTTCGGGCTTTCACTACACTCATTTATTTTGCTCGGAATCAATTGTAAATGCGACCATATGATTCTACACATCAATTTACATAAGAATCAGCATTTATCTTGATATGCATTAAAATACACTAAATGCGCAATTTTCGGGCTTTCACAACACTCATTTATTTTGCTCAGAATCAATTTTAAATGCGACCATATGATTCTACACATCAATTTACATAAGAATCAGCATTAATCTTGATATGCATCAAAATACACTAAATGCGCAATTTTCGGGCTTTCACTACACACATTTATTTCGCTCAGAATCAATTTTAAATGGGACCATATGATTCTACACATCAATTTACATAAGAATCAGCATTAATCTTGATATGCATGAAAATACACTAAATGGGCAATATTCGGGCTTTCACTACACTCATTTATTTTGCTCAGAATCAATTTAAATGCGACCATATGATTCTACACATCAATTTACATAAGAATCAGCATTAATCTTGATATGCATGAAAATACACTAAATGCGCAATTTTCGGGCTTTCACTACACTCATTTATTTTGCTCAGAATCAATTTTAAATGCGACCATATGATTCTACACATCAATTTACATGAGAATCAGCATTAATCTTGATATGCATGAAAATACACTAAATTTGCAATTTTCGGGCTTTCACTACACTCATTTATATTGCTCAGAATCAATTTTAAATGAGACCATATGATTCTACACATCAATTTACATAAGAATCAGCATTAATCTTCATATGCATGAAAATACACTAAATGCGCAATTTTCGGGCTTTCAGTACACTCATTTATTTGGCTCAGAATCAATTTTCAATGCGACCATATGATTCTACACATCAATTTACATAAGAATCAGCATTAATCCTGATATGCATGAAAATACACTAAATGCGCAATTTTCGGGCTTTCACTACACTCATTTATTTTGCTCGGAATCAATTGTAAATGCGACCATATGATTCTACACATCAATTTACATAAGAATCAGCATTTATCTTGATATGCATTAAAATACACTAAATGCGCAATTTTCGGGCTTTCACAACACTCATTTATTTTGCTCAGAATCAATTTTAAATGCGACCATATGATTCTACACATCAATTTACATAAGAATCAGCATTAATCTTGATATGCATCAAAATACACTAAATGCGCAATTTTCGGGCTTTCACTACACACATTTATTTCGCTCAGAATCAATTTTAAATGGGACCATATGATTCTACACATCAATTTACATAAGAATCAGCATTAATCTTGATATGCATGAAAATACACTAAATGCGCAATATTCGGGCTTTCACTACACTCATTTATTTTGCTCAGAATCAATTTAAATGCGACCATATGATTCTACACATCAATTTACATAAGAATCAGCATTAATCTTGATATGCATGAAAATACACTAAATGCGCAATTTTCGGGCTTTCACTACACTCATTTATTTTGCTCAGAATCAATTTTAAATGCGACCATATGATTCTACACATCAATTTACATGAGAATCAGCATTAATCTTGATATGCATGAAAATACACTAAATTTGCAATTTTCGGGCTTTCACTACACTCATTTATATTGCTCAGAATCAATTTTAAATGAGACCATATGATTCTACACATCAATTTACATAAGAATCAGCATTAATCTTCATATGCATGAAAATACACTAAATGCGCAATATTCGGGCTTTCACTACACTCATTTATTTGGCTCAGAATCAATTTTCAATGCGACCATATGATTCTACACATCAATTTACATAAGAATCAGCATTAATCTTGATATGCATGAAAATACACTAAATGCGCAATTTTCGGGCTTTCACTACACTCATTTATATTGCTCAGAATCAATTTTAAATGAGACCATATGATTCTACACATCAATTTACATATGAATCAGCTTTAATCTTTATATGCATGAAAATACACTAAATGCGCAATTTTCGGGCTTTCAGTACACTCATTTATATTGCTCTGAATCAATTTAAAATGAGACCATATGATTCTACACATCAATTTACATAAGAATCAGCATTAATCTTGATATGCATGAAAATACACTAAATGCGCAATTTTCGGGCTTTCAGTACACTCATTTATATTGCTCTGAATCAATTTAAAATGAGACCATATGATTCTACACATCAATTTACATAAGAATCAGCATTAATCTTGATATGCATGAAAATACATTAATGCGCAATTTTCGGGCTTTCACTACACTCACTTATTTTGCTCAGAATCAATTTTAAATGCGACCATATGATTCTACACATCAATTTACATAAGAATCAGCATTAATCTTGATATGCATGAAAATACACTAAAGTTGCAATTTTCGGGCTTTCACTACACTCATTTATATTGCTCAGAATCAATTTTAAATGCGACCATATGATTCTACACATCAATTTACATAAGAATCAGCATTTATCTTGATATGCATGAAAATACACTAAATGCGCAATTTTCGGGCTTTCAGTACACTCATTTATATTGCTCAGAATCAATTTTAAATGAGACCATATGATTCTTCACATCAATTTACATAAGAATCAGCATTAATCTTGATATGCCTGAAAATACACTAAATGCGCAATTTTCGGGCTTTCACTACACTCTTTTATTTTGCTCAGAATCATTTTTAAATGCAACCATATGATTCTACACATCAATTTACATAAGAATCAGCATTAATCTTGATATGCATGAAAATACACTAAATGCGCAATTTTCGGGATTTCACTGCACTCATTTCTATTGCTCTGAATCAATTTAAAATGAGACCATATGATTCTAAACATCAACTTACATAAGAATCAGCATTAATCTTGATATGCATGAAAATACACTAAATGCGCAATTTTCGGGCTTTCAGTACACTCATTTATATTGCTCAGAATCAATTTTAAATGCGACCATATGATTCTACACATCAATTTACATAAGAATCAGCATTAATATTGATATGCATGAAAATACACTAAATGCGCAATTTTCGGGCTTTCACTACATTCATTTATATTGCTCAGAATCAATTTTAAATGCGACCATATGATTCTACATATCAATTTACATAAGAATCTGCATTAATCTTGATAAACATGAAAAAACACTAAATGCGCAATTTTCGGGCTTTCACTACACTCATTTATATTGCTCTGTATCAATTTAAAATGAGACCATATGATTCTACACATCAATTTACATAAGAATCAGCATTAATCTTGATATGCATGAAAATACACTAAATGCACAATTTTCGGGCTTTCACTACACTCATTTATATTGCTCTGAATCAATTTAAAATGAGACCATATGATTCTACACATCAATTTACATAAGAATCAGCATTAATCTTGATATGCATGAAAATACACTAAATGCGCAATTTCCGGCTTTCATTACACTCATTTATATTGCTCAGAAGCAATTTTAAATGAGACCATATGATTCTACACATCAATTTACATAAGAATCAGCATTAATCTTGATATGCATGAAAATACACTAAATGCGCAATTTTCGTGCTTTCACTACACTCATTTATATTGCTCAGAATCAATTTTAAATGCGACCATATGATTCTACACATCAATTTACATAAGAATCAGCATTAATCTTGATATGCATGAAAATACACTAAATGCGCAATTTTCGGGCTTTCACTACACTCATTTATATTGCTCAGAATCAATTTTAAATGCGACCATATGATTCTACACATCAATTTACATAAGAATCAGCATTAATCTTGATATGCATGAAAATACACTAAATGCGCAATTTTCGGGCTTTCACTACACTCATTTATATTGCTCAGAATCAATTTTAAATGAGACCATATGATTCTACACATCAATTTACATAAGAATCAGCATTAATCTTGATATGCTGAAAATACACTAAATGCGCAATTTTCGGGCTTTCACTACACTCATTTATATTGCTCTGAATCAATTTAAAATGAGACCATGTGATTCTACACATCAATTTACATAAGAATCAGCATTAATCTTGATATGCATGAAAATACACTAAATGCGCAATTTTCGGGCTTTCAGTACAGTCATTTATATTGCTCAGAATCAATTTTAAATGAGACCATATGATTCTACACATCAATTTACATAAGAATCAGCATTAATGTTGATATGCATGAAAATACACTAAATGCGCAATTTTCGGGCTTTCACTACACTCATTTATATTGCTCAGAATCAATTTTAAATGCGACCATATCATTCTACACCTCAATTTACATAAGAATCAGCATTAATCTTGATATGCATGAAAATACACTAAATGCGCAATTTTCGGGCTTTCACTACACTCATTTATATTGCTCTGAATCAATTTAAAATGAGACCATATGATTCTACACATCAATTTACATAAGAATCAGCATTAATCTTGATATGCATGAAAATACACTAAATGCGCAATTTTCGGGCTTTCACTACACTCATTTATATTGCTCAGAATCAATTTTAAATGAGACCATATGATTCTACACATAAATTTACAAAAGAATCAGCATTAATCTTGATATGCATGAAAATACACTAAATGCGCAATTTTCGGGCTTTCAGTACACTCATTTATATTGCTCAGAATCAATTTTAAATGCGACCATATGATACTACACATCAATTTACATAAGAATCAGCATTAATCTTGATATGCATGAAAATACACTAAATGCGCAATTTTCGGGCTTTCACTACACTCATTTATATTGCTCAGAAATCAATTTTAAATTCGACCATATGATTCTACACATCAATTTACATAAGAATCAGCATTAATCTTGATATGCATGAAAATACATAAAATGCGCAATTTTCGGGCTTTCAGTACACTCATTTATATTGCTCAGAATCAATTTTAAATGAGACCATATGATTCTATACATCAATTTACATAAGAATCAGCATTAATCTTGATATGCATGAAAATAGACTAAATGCGCAATTTTCGGGCTTTCACTACACTCATTTATATTGCTCTGAATAAATTTAAATTGAGACCATAAGATTCTGCACATCAATTTACATAAGAATCAGCATTAATCTTGATATGCATGAAAATACACTAGATGCGCAATTTTCAGGCTTTCAGTAAACTCATTTATATTGCACAGAATCAATTTTAATGAGACCATATGATTCAACACATCAATTTACATAAGAATCAGCATTAATCTTGATATGCATGAAAATACACTAAATGCGCAATTTTCGGGCTTTCACTACACTCATTTATATTGCTCAGAAACAATTTTAAATGAGACCATATGATTCTACACATCAATTTACATAAGAATCAGCATTAATCTTGATATGCATGAAAATACACTAAATGCGCAATTTTCGGGCTTTCACTACACTCAATTATATTGCTCAGAATCAATTTTAAATGCGACCATATGATTCTACACATCAATTTACATAAGAATCAGCATTAATCTTGATATGCATGAAAATACATTAATGCGCAATTTTCGGGCTTTCACTACACTCATTTATATTGCTCAGAATCAATATTAAATGAGACCATATGATTCTACACATCAATTTACATAAGAATCTGCATTAATCTTGATATGCATGAAAATACACTAAATGCGCAATTTTCGGGCTTTCACTACACTCATTTATATTGCTCTGAATCAATTTAAAATGAGACCATATGATTCTACACATCAATTTACATAAGAATCAGCATTAATCTTGATATGCATGACAATACACTAAATGCGCAATTTTCGGGCTTTCACTACACTCATTTATATTGCTCAGAATCAATTTTAAATGCGACCATATGATTCTACACATCAATTTACATAAGACTCAGCATTAATCTTGATATGCATGAAAATACACTAAATGCGCAATTTTCGGGCTTTCACTACACTCATTTATATTGCTCAGAAATAAATTTTAAATGAGACCATATGATTCTACACATCAATTTACATAAGAATCAGCATTAATCTTGATATGCCTGAAAATACACTAAATGCGCAATTTTCGGGCTTTCACTACACTCATTTATATTGCTCAGAATCAATTTTAAATGCGACCATATGATTCTACACATCAATTTACAGAAGAATCAGCATTAATCTTAATATGCATGAAAATACACTAAATGCGCAATTTTCGGGCTTTCAGTACACTCATTTATATTGCTCTGAATCAATTTTAAATGAGACCATATGATTCTACACATCAATTTACATAAGAATCAGCATTAATCTTGATATGCATGAAAATACACTAAATGCGCAATTTTCGGGCTTTCACTAAACTCATTTATGTTGCTCAGAATCAATTTTAAATGCGACCATACGATTCTACACATCAATTTACCTAAGAATCAGCATTAATCTTGATATGCATGAAAATGCACTAAATGCGCAATTTTCGGGCTTTCACTACACTCATTTATATTGCTCAGAATCAATTTTAAATGCGACCATACGATTCTACACATCAATTTACATAAGAATCAGCATTAATCTTGATATGCATGAAAATACACTAAATGCGCAATTTTCGGTCTTTCACTACACTCATTTATATTGCTCAGAAATAAATTTTAAATGAGACCATATGATTCTACACATCAATTTACATAAGAATCAGCATTAATCTTGATATGCCTGAAAATACACTAAATGCGCAATTTTCGGGCTTTCACTACACTCATTTATATTGCTCAGAATCAATTTTAAATGCGACCATATGATTCTACACATCAATTTACAGAAGAATCAGCATTAATCTTAATATGCATGAAAATACACTAAATGCGCAATTTTCGGGCTTTCACTACACTCATTTATATTGCTCTGAATCAATTTTAAATGAGACCATATGATTCTACACATCAATTTACATAAGAATCAGCATTAATCTTGATATGCATGAAAATACATAAAATGCGCAATTTTCGGGCTTTCAGTACACTCATTTATATTGCTCAGAGTCAATTTTAAATGAGACCATATGATTCAACACATCAATTTACATAAGAATCAGCATTAATCTTGATATGCATGAAAATACACTAAATGCGCAATTTTCGGGCTTTCACTAAACTCATTTATGTTGCTCAGAATCAATTTTATATGCGACCATACGATTCTACACATCAATTTACCTAAGAATCAGCATTAATCTTGATATGCATGAAAATGCACTAAATGCGCAATTTTCGGGCTTTCACTACACTCATTTATATTGCTCAGAATCAATTTTAAATGCGACCATACGATTCTACACATCAATTTACATAAGAATCAGCATTAATCTTGATATGCATGAAAATACACTAAATGCGCAATTTTCGGGCTTTCACTACACTCATTTATATTGCTCAGAAACAATTTTAAATGCGACCATATGATTCTACACATCAATTTACATAAGAATCAGCATTAATCTTGATATGCATGAAAATACATTAAAGCGCAATTTTCTGGCTTTCACTACACTCATTTATCTTGCTCGGAATCAATTTTAAATGCGACCATATGATTCTACACATCAATTTACATAAGAATCAGCATTAATCTTGATATGCATGAAAATACACTAAATGCGCAATTTTCGGGCTTTCAGTACACTCATTTATATTGCTCAGAATCAATTTTAAATGAGACCATATGATTCTACACATCAATTTACGTTAAGAATCTGCATTAATCTTGATATGCATGAAAATACACTAAATGCGCAATTTTCGGGCTTTCACTACACTCATTTATATTGCTCAGAAACAATTTTAAATGCGACCATATGATACTACACATCAATTTACATAAGAATCAGCATTAATCTTGATATGCATGAAAATACACTAAATGCGCAATTTTCGGGCTTTCAATACACTCATTTATATTGCTCAGACACAATTTTAAATGCGGCCATATGATTCTACACATCAATTTACATAAGAATCAGCATTAATCTTGATATGCATGAAAATACACTAAATGTGCAATTTTCAGGCTTCCACTACACTCATTTATTTTGCTCAGAATCAATTTTAAATGCGACCATATGATTCTACACATCAATTTCCATAAGAATCAGCATTAATCTTGATATGCATGAAAATGCACTAAATGCGCAATTTTCGGGCTTTCACTAGACTCATTTATATTGCTCTGAATCAATTTTAAATGCGACCATATGATTCTACACATCAATTTACATAAGAATCAGCATTAATCTTGATATGCATGAAAATACACTAAATGCGCAATTTTCGGGCTTTCACTACACTCATTTATATTGCTCTGAATCAATTTTAAATTCGACCATATGATTCTACACATCAATTTACATAAGAATCAGCATTAATCTTGATATGCATGAAAATACACTAAATGCGCAATTTTCGGGCTTTCACTACACTCATTTATATTGCTCAGAATCAATTTTAAATGAGACCATATGATTCTACACATCAATTTACATAAGAATCAGCATTAATCTTGATATGCATGAAAATACACTAAATGCGCAATTTTCGGGCCTTCAGTACACTCATTTATATTGCTCAGAATCAAATTTAATTGAGTCCATATGATGCTACACATCAATTTACATAAGAATCAGCATTAATCTTGATATGCATGAAAATACACTAAATGCGCAATTTGCGGGCTTTCACTACACTCATTTATTTGGTCAGAATCAATTTTAATGCGACCATATGATTCTACACATCAATTTACATAAGAATCAGCATTAATCTTGATATGCATGAAAATACACTAAATGCGCAATTTTCGGGCTTTCAGTACACTAATTTATATTGGTCAAAATCAATTTTAAATGAGACCATATGATTCTACACATCAATTTACATAAGAATCAGCATTAATCTTGATATGCATGAAAATACACTAAATGTGCAATTTTCGGGCTTTCACTGCACTCATTTATATTGCTCTGAATCAATTTCAAATGCGACCATATGATTCTACACATCAATTTACATAAGAATCAGCATTAATCTTGATATGCATGAAAATACACTAAATGCTCAATTTTCGGGCTTTCACTACACTCATTTATATTGCTCTGAATCAATTTTAAAAGAGACCATATAATTCTACACATCAATTTACATAAGAATCAGCATTAATCTTGATATGCATGAAAATACACTAAATGCGCAATTTTCGGGCTTTCACTACACTCATTTATATGGCTCAGAATCAATTTTAAATGAGACCATATGATTCTACACATCAATTTACATAAGAATCAGCATTAATCTTGATATGCATGAAAATACACTAAATGCGCAATTTTCGGGCTTTCAATACATTCATTTATTTTGCCCAGAATCAATTTTAAATGCGACCATATGATTCTACACATCAATTTACATAAGAATCAGCATTAATCTTGATATGCATGAAAATACACTAAATGCGCAATTTTCGGGCTTTCACTACACTCATTTATATTGCTCTGAATCAATTTAAAATGAGACCATATGATTCTACACATCAATTTACATAAGAATCAGCATTAATCTTGATATGCATGAAAATACACAAAATGCGCAATTTTCGGGCTTTCACTACACTCATTTATATTGCTCAGAATCAATTTTAAATGAGACCATATGATTCTACACATCAATTTACATAAGAATCAGCATTAATCTTGATATGCATGAAAATACATTTATGCGCAATTTTCGGGCTTTCACTACACTCATTTATATTGCTCAGAAGCAATTTTAAATGGGACCATATGATTCTACACATCAATTCACATAAGAATCAGCATTAATCTTGATATGCATGAAAATACACTAAATGCGCAATTTTCGGGCTTTCACTACACTCATTTATATGGCTCTGAATCAATTTTAAATGAGACCATATGATTCTACACATCAATTTACATAAGAATCAGCATTAATCTTGATATGCATGAAAATACACTAAATGCGCAATTTTCGGGCTTTCACTACACTCATTTATATTGCTCTGAATCAATTTAAAATGAGATCATATTATTCTACACATCAATTTACATAAGAATCAGCATTAATCTTGATATGCATGAAAATACACTAAATGCGCAATTTTCGGGCTTTCACTACACTCATTTATATTGCTCTGAATCAATTTGAAATGAGACCATATGATTCTACACATCAATTTACAGAAGAATCATCATTAATCTTGATATGCATGAAAATACACTAAATGCGCAATTTTCGGGCTTTCCCTGCACTCATTTATATTGCTCTGAATCAATTTTAAATGAGACCATATAATTCCACACATCAATTTACATAAGAATCAACATTAACCTTGATATCCATGAAAATACACTAAATGCGCAATTTTCGGGCTTTCACTACACTCATTTATATTGCTCAGAATCAATTTTAAATGCGACCATATGATTCTACACATCAATTTACATAAGAATCAGCATTAATCTTGATATGCATGAAAATACACTAAATGCGCAATTTTCGGGCTTTCACTACACTCATTGATATTGCACTGAATCAAATTTAAATGAGACCATATGATTCTACACATCAATTTACATAAGAATCAGCATTAATCTTGATATGCATGAAAATACACTAAATGCGCAATATTCGGGCTTTAACTACACTCATTTATATTGCTCTGAATCAATTTCAAATGAGACCATATGATTCTACACATCAATTTACATAAGAATCATCATTAATCTTGATATCCATGAAAATACACTAAATGCGCAATTTTCGGGCTTTCACCACACTCATTTATATTGCTCAGAATCAATTTTAAATGCGACCATATGATTCTACACATCAATTTACATAAGAATCAGCATTAATCTTGATATGCATGAAAATACACTAAATGCGCAATTTTCGGGCTTTCACTACACTCATTTATATTGCTCAGAATCAATTTTAAATGCGACCATATGATTCTACACATCAATTTACATAAGAATCAGCATTAATCTTGATATGCATGAAAATACACTAAATGCGCAATTTTCGGGCTTTCACTACACTCATTTATATTGCTCAGAATCAATTTTAAATGCGACCATATGATTCTACACATCAATTTACATAAGAATCAGCATTAATCTTGATATGCATGAAAATACACTAAATGCGCAATTTTCGGGTTTCACTACACTCATTTATATTGCTCTGAATCAATTTTAAAAGCGACCATATGATTCTACACATCAATTTACATAAGAATCAGCATTAATCTTGATATGCATGAAAATACACTAAATGCGCAAATTTCGGGCTTTCACTACACTCATTTATATTGCTCTGAATCAATTTAAAATGAGATCATATTATTCTACACATCAATTTACATAAGAATCAGCATTAATCTTGATATGCATGAAAATACACTAAATGCGCAATTTTCGGGCTTTCACTACACTCATTTATATTGCTCTGAATCAATTTGAAATGAGACCATATGATTCTACACATCAATTTACATAAGAATCATCATTAATCTTGATATGCATGAAAATACACTAAATGCGCAATTTTCGGGCTTTCCCGACACTCATTTATATTGCTCTGAATCAATTTTAAATGAGACCATATAATTCCACACATCAATTTACATAAGAATCAACATTAACCTTGATATCCATGAAAATACACTAAATGCGCAATTTTGGGGCTTTCACTACACTCATTTATATTGCTCAGAATCAATTTTAAATGCGACCATATGATTCTACACATCAATTTACATAAGAATCAGCATTAATCTTGATATGCATGAAAATACACTAAATGCGCAATTTTCGGGCTTTCACTACACTCATTGATATTGCACTGAATCAATTTTAAATGAGACCATATGATTCTACACATCAATTTACATAAGAATCAGCATTAATCTTGATATGCATGAAAATACACTAAATGCGAAATATTCGGGCTTTAACTACACTCATTTATATTGCTCTGAATCAATTTCAAATGAGACCATATGATTCTACACATCAATTTACATAAGAATCATCATTAATCTTGATATCCATGAAAATACACTAAATGCGCAATTTTCGGGCTTTCACCACACTCATTTATATTGCTCAGAATCAATTTTAAATGCGACCATATGATTCTACACATCAATTTACATAAGAATCAGCATTAATCTTGATATGCATGAAAATACACTAAATGCGCAATTTTCGGGCTTTCACTACACTCATTTATATTGCACTGAATCAAATTTAAATGAGACCATATGATTCTACACATCAATTTACATAAGAATCAGCTTTAATCTTGATATGCATGAAAATACACTAAATGCGCAATTTTCGGGCGTTAACTACACTCATTTATATTGCTCAGAATCAATTTTAAATGCGACCATATGATTCTACACATCAATTTACATAAGAATCAGCATTAATCTTGATATGCATGAAAATACACTAAATGCGCAATTTTCGGGCTTTCACTACACTCATTTATATTGCTCAGAATCAATTTTAAATAAGACCATATGATTCTACACATCAATTTACATAAGAATCAGCATTAATCTTGATATGCATGAAAATACACTAAATGCGCAATTTTCGGGCTTTCACTACACTCATTTATATTGCTCTGAATCAATTTTAAAAGCGACCATATGATTCTACACATCAATTTACATAAGAATCAGCATTAATCTTGATATGCATGAAAATACACTAAATGCGCAAATTTCGGGCTTTCACTACACTCATTTATATTGCTCTGAATTAATTTAAAATGAGACCATATGATTCTACACAACAATTTACATAAGAATCAGCATGAATCTTGATATGCATGAAAATACACTAAATGCGCAATTTTCGGGCTTTCACTACACTCATTTATATTGCTCTGAATCAATTTTAAATGCGACCATATGATTCTACACAACAATTTACATAAGAATCAGCATTAATCTTGATATGAATGAAAATACACTAAATGCGCAATTTTCGGGCTTTCACTACACTCATTTATATTGCTCAGAATCAATTTTAAATGCGACCATATGATTCTACACATCAATTTACATAAGAATCAGCATTAATCTTGATATGCATGAAAATACACTAAATGCGCAATTTTCGGGCTTTCACTACACTCATTTATATTGCTCAGAATCAATTTAAAATGCGACCATATGATTCTACACATCAATTTACATAAGAATCAGCATTAATCTTGATATGCATGAAAACACACTAAATGCGCAATTTTCGGGGTTTCACTACACTCATTTATATTGCTCAGAATCAATTGAATGTGCGACCATATGATTCTACACATCAATTTACATAAGAATCAGCATTAATCTTGATATGCATGAAAATACACTAAATGCGCAATTTTCGGGCTTTCACTACACTCATTTATATTGCTCAGAATCAATTTTAAATGCGACCATATGATTCTACACATCAATTTACATAAGAATCAGCATTAATCTTGATATGCATGAAAATACACTAAATGCGCAATTTTCGGGCTTTCCCTACACTCATTTATATTGCTCAGAATCAATTTAAAATGCGACCATATGATTCTACACATCAATTTACATAAGAATCAGCATTAATCTTGATATGCATGAAAATACACTAAATGCGCAATTTTCGCCTTTCACTACACTCATTTATATTGCTCAGAATCAATTTCAAATGCGACCACATGATTCTACACATCAATTTACATAAGAATCAGCATTAATCTTGATATGCATGAAAATACGCTAAATGCGCAATTTTCGGGCTTTCACTACACTCATTTATATTGCTCAGAATCAATTTAAAATGAGACCATATGATTCTACACATCAATTTACATAAGAATCAGCATTAATCTTGATATGCATGAAAACACACTAAATGCGCAATTTTCGGGCTTTCACTACACTCATTTATATTGCTCAGAATCAATTCAAAATGCGACCATATGATTCTACACATCAATTTACATAAGAATCAGCATTAATCTTGATATGCATGAAAATACACTAAATGCGCAATTTTCGGGCTTTCACTACACACATTTATATTGCTCTGAATCAATTTTAAATGCGACCATATGATTCTACACATCAATTTACATAAGAATCAGCATTAATCTTGATATGCATGAAAACACACCAAATGCGCTATTTTCGGGCTTTCAGTACACTCATTTATATTGCTCAGAATCAATTCAAAATGCGACCATATGATTCTACACATCAATTTACATAAGAATCAGCATTAATCTTGATATGCATGAACATACACTAAATGCGCAATATTCGGGCTTTCGCTACACTCATTTATATTGCTCTGAATCAATTTTAAATGCGACCATATGATTCTACACATCAATTTACATAAGAATCAGCATTAATCTTGATATGCATGAAAACACATTAAATGCGCAATTTTCGGTCTTTCACTACACTCATTTATATTGCTCAGAATCAATTTAAAATGCGACCATATGAATCTACACATCAATTTACATAAGAATCAGCATTAATCTTGATATGCATGAAAATACACTAAATGCGCAATTTTCGGGCTTCCACTACACTCATTTATATTGCTCAGAATCAATTAAAAATGCGACCATATGATTCTACACATCAATTTACATAAGAATCAGCATTAATCTTGATATGCATGAAAATACACTAAATGCGCAATTTTCGGGCTTTCACTACACTCATTTATATTGCTCAGAATCAATTTTAAATGCGACCATATGATTCTTCATATCAATTTACATAAGAATCAGCATTAATCTTGATATGCATGAACATACACTAAATGCGCAATTTTCGGGCTTTCACTACACTCATTTATATTGCTCTGAATCAATTTAAATGCGACCATATGATTCTACACATCAATTTACATAAGAATCAGCATTAATCTTGATATTCATGAAAACACACCAAATGCGCCATTTTCGGGCTTTCAGTACACTCATTTATATTGCTCAGAATCAATTTTAAATTCGAGCATATGATTCTACACATCAATTTACATAAGTATCAGCATTAATCTTGATATGCATGAAAATACACTAAATGCGCAATTTTCGGGCTTTCACTACACTCATTTATATTGCTCAGAATCAATTTAAAATGCGACCATATGATTCTACACATCAATTTACATAAGAATCAGCATTAATCTTGATATGCATGAAAATACAATAAATGCGCAATTTTCGGGGTTTCACTACACTCATTTATATTGCTCAGAATCAATTTTAATTGCGACCATATGATTCTACACATCAATGTACATAAGAATCAGCATTAATCTTGATATGCATGAAAATACACTAAATGCGCAATTTTCGGGCTTTCAGTACACTCATTTATATTGCTCTGAATCAATTTCAAATGCGACCATATGATTCTACACATCAATTTACATAAGAATCAGCATTAATCTTGATATGCATGAAAATACACTAAATGCGCAATTTTCGGGCTTTCACTACACTCATTTGTATTGCTCAGAATCAATTTTAAATGCGACCATATGATTCTACACATCAATTTACATAAGAATCAGCATTATACTTGATATGCATGAAAATACATTAATGCGCAATTTTCGGGCTTTCACTACACTCATTTATATTGCTCTGAATCAATTGTAAATGCGACCATATGATTCTACACATCAATTTACATAAGAATCAGCATTAATCTTGATATGCATGAAAATACACTAAATGCGCAATTTTCGGGCTTTCACTACACTCATTTATATTGCTCTGAATCAATTTAAAATGCGACAATATGATTCTACACATCAATTTACATAAGAATCAGCATTAATCTTGATATGCATGAAAATACACTAAATGCGCAATTTTCGGGCTTTCACTCCACTCATTTATATTGCTCAGAATCAATTTAAAATGCGACCATATGATTCTACACATCAATTTTCATAAGAATCAGCATTAATCTTGATATGCATGAAAATACACTAAATGCGCAATTTTCGGTCTTTCACTACACTCATTTATATTGCTCAGAATCAATTTAAAATGCGACCATATGATTCTACACATCAATTTACATAAGAATCAGCATTAATCTTGATATGCATGAAAATACACTAAATGCGCAAATTTCGGGCTTTCACTACACTCATTTATATTGTTCAGAATCAATTTTAAATGCGACCATATGATTCTACACATCAATTTACAAAAGAATCAGCATTAATCTTGATATGCATGAAAATACACTAAATGCGCAATTTTCGGGCTTTCACTACACTCATTTATATTGCTCAGAATCAAATTTAAATGCGACCATATGATTCTACACATCAATGTACATAAGAATCAGCATTAATCTTGATATGCATGAAAATACACTAAATGCGCAATTTTCGGGCTTTCACTACACTCATTTATATTGCTATGAATCAATTTAAAATGAGACCATATGATTCTACACATCAATTTACATAAGAATCAGCATTAATCTTGATATGCATGAAAATACACTAAATGCGCAATTTTCGGGCTTTCACTACACTCATTTATATTGCTCAGAATCAATTTTAAATGCGACCATATGATTCTACACATCAATTTACATAAGAATCAGCATTAATCTTGATATGCAAGAAAATACACTAAATGCGCAATTTTCGGGCTTTCACTACACTCATATATATTGCTCAGAATCAATTTTAATCGCGGCCATATGATTCTACACATCAATTTACATAAGCACCAACATTAATCTTGATATGCATGAAAATACACTAAATGCGCAATTTTCGGGCTTTCACTACACTCATTTATATCGCTCTGAATCAATTTCAAATGCGACCATATGATTCTACACATCAATTTACATAAGAATCAGCATTAATCTTGATATGCAAAAAATACACTAAATGCGCAATTTTCGGGCTTTCACTACACTCATTTATTTTGCTCAGAATCAATTTTTCAATGCGACCATATGATTCTACACATCAATTTACATAAGAATCAGCATTAATCTTGATATGCATGAAAATACACTAAATGCGCAATTTTCGGGCTTTCACTACACTCATTTATTTTGCTCAGAATCAATTTTAAATGAAACCATATGATTCTACACATCAATTTACATAAGAATCAGCATTAATCTAGATATGCATGAAAATACACTAAATGCGCAATTTTCGGGCTTTCACTACACTCATTTATTTTGCTCAGAATCAATTTTAAATGCGACCATATGATTCTAGACCTCAATTTACATAAGAATCAGCATTAATCTTGATATGCATGAAAATACACTAAATGCGCAATTTTCGGGCTTTCACTACACTCATTTATTTTGCTCAGAATAAATTTTAAATGCGACCATATGATTCTACACATCAATTTACATAAGAATCAGCATTAATCTTGATATGCATGAAAATACACTAAATGCGCAATTTTCGGGCTTTCACTACACTCATTTATATTGCTCAGAATCAATTTTAAATGCGACCATATGATTCTACACATCAATTTACATAAGAATCAGCATTAATCTTGATATGCATGAAAATACACTAAATGCGCAATTTTCGGGCTTTCACTACACTCATTTATATTGCTCAGAATCAATTTTAAATGAAACCATATGATTCTACACATCAATTTACATAAGAATCAGCATTAATCTTGATATGCTTGAAAATACACGAAATGCGCAATTTTCGGGCTTTCACTACACTCATTTGTTTTGCTCAGAATCAATTTAAAATGCGACCATATGATTCTACACATCAATTTACATAAGAATCAGCATTAATCTTGATATGCATGAAAATACACTAAATGCGCAATTTTCGGGCTTTCACTACACTCATTTATGTCGCTCTGAATCAATTTCAAATGCGACCATATGATTCTACACATCAATTTACATAAGAATCAGCATTAATCTTGATATGCATGAAAATACACTAAATGCGCAATTTTCGGGCTTTCACTACATTCATTTATATTGCTCAGAATCAATTTTAAATGCGACCATATGATTCTACACATCAATTTACATAAGAATCAGCATTAATCTTGATATGCATGAAAATACACTAAATGCGCAATTTTCGGGCTTTCACTACACTCATTTATATTGCTCTGAATCAATTGTAAATGCGACCATATGATTCTACACACAATTTACATAAGAATCAGCATTAATATTGATATGCATGAAAATACACTAAATGCGCAATATTCGGGCTTTCACTACACTCATTTATATTGCTCTGAATCAATTTAAAATGAGACCATATGATTCTACACATCAATTTACATGAGAATCAGCATTAATCTTGATATGCATGAAATTACACTAAATGCGCAATTTTCGGGCTTTCACTAAACTCATTTATATTGCTCAGAATCAATTTTAAATGAAACCATATGATTCTACTCATCAATTTACATAAGAATCAGCATTAATCTTGATATGCATGAAAATACACTAAATGCGCAATTTTCGGGCTTTCACTACACTCATTTATATTGCTCAGAATCAATTTTAAATGAAACCATATGATTCTACACATCAATTTACATAAGAATCAGCATTAATCTTGATATGCATGAAAATACACTAAATGCGCAATTTTCGAGCTTTCACTACACTCATTTATTTTGCTCAGAATCAATTTTAAATGCGACCATATGATTCTACACATCAATTTCCATAAGAATCAGCATTAATCTTGATATGCATGAAAATACACTAAATGCGCAATTTTCGGGCTTTCACTACACTCATTTATATTGCTCAGAATCAATTTTAAATTAAACCATATGATTCTACACATCAATTTACATAAGAATCAGCATTAATCTTGATATGCATGAAAATACACTAAATGCGCAATTATCGGGCTTTCACTACACTCATTTATTTTGCTCAGAATCAATTTTAAATGCGACCATATGATTCTACACATCAATTTACATAAGAATCAGCATTAATCTTGATATGCATGAAAATACAATAAATGCGCAATTTTCGGGCTTTCACTACACTCATTTATATTGCTCAGAATCAATTTTAAATGAAACCATATGATTCTACACATCAATTTACATAAGAATCAGCATTAATCTTGATATGCATGAAAATACACTAAATGCGCAATTTTCGGGCTTTCACTACATTCATTCATATTGCTCAGAATCAATTTTAAATGCGACCATATTATTCTACACATCAATTTACATAAGAATCAGCATTAATCTTGATATGCATGAAAATACACTAAATGCGCAATTTTCGGGCTTTCACTACACTCATTTATATTGCTCTGAATCAATTGTAAATGCGACCATATGATTCTACACACAATTTACATAAGAATCAGCATTAATCTTGATATGCATGAAAATACACTAAATGCGCAATTTTCGAGCTTTCACTACACTCATTTATTTTGCTCAGAATCAATTTTAAATGCGACCATATGATTCTACACATCAATTTACATAAGAATCAGCATTAATCTTGATATGCATGAAAATACACTAAATGCGCAATTTTCGGGCTTTCACTACACTCATTTATATTGCTCAGAATCAATTTTAAATTAAACCATATGATTCTACACATCAATGTACATAAGAATCAGCATTAATCTTGATATGCATGAAAATACACTAAATGCGCAATTTTCGGGCTTACACTACACTCATTTATATTGCTCTGAATCAATTTCAAATGCGACCATATGATTCTACACATCAATTTACATAAGAATCAGCATTAATCTTGATATGCATGAAAATACACTAAATGCGCATTTTTCGGGCTTTCACTACACTCATTTGTATTGCTCAGAATCAATTTTAAATGCGACCATATGATTCTACACATCAATTTACATAAGAATCAGCATTAATCTTGATATGCATGAAAATACACTAAATGCGCAATTTTCGGGCTTTCACTACACTCATTTATATTGCTCTGAATCAATTGTAAATGCGACCATATGATTCTACACATCAATTTACATAAGAATCAGCATTAATCTTGATATGCATGAAAATACACTAAATGCGCAATTTTCGGGCTTTCACTACACTCATTTATATTGCTCAGAATCAATTTTAAATGAGACCATATGATTCTACACATCAATTTACATAGGAATCAGCATTAATCTTGATATGCAAAAAATACACTAAATGCGCAATTTTCGGGCTTTCACTACACTCATTTATTTTGCTCAGAATCAATTTTAAAAGCGACCATATGATTCTACACATCAATTTACATAAGAATCAGCATTAATCTTGATATGCATGAAAATACACTAAATGCGCAATTTTCGGGCTTTCACTACACTCATTTATATTGCTCAGAATCAATTTTAAATTAAACCATATGATTGTACACATCAATGTACATAAGAATCAGCATTAATCTTGATATGCATGAAAATACACTAAATGCGCAATTTTCGGGCTTACACTACACTCATTTATATTGCTCTGAATCAATTTCAAATGCGAACATATGATTCTACACATCAATTTACATAAGAATCAGCATTAATCTTGATATGCATGAAAATACACTAAATGCGCATTTTTCGGGCTTTCACTACACTCATTTGTATTGCTCAGAATCAATTTTAAATGCGACCATATGATTCTACACATCAATTTACATAAGAATCAGCATTAATCTTGATATGCATGAAAATACACTAAATGCGCAATTTTCGGGCTTTCACTACACTCATTTATATTGCTCTGAATCAATTGTAAATGCGACCATATGATTCTACACATCAATTTACATAAGAATCAGCATTAATCTTGATATGCATGAAAATACACTAAATGCGCAATTTTCGGGCTTTCACTACACTCATTTATATTGCTCAGAATCAATTTTAAATGCGGCCATATGATTCTACACATCAATTTACATAAGAATCAACATTAATCTTGATATGCATGAAAATACACTAAATGCGCAATTTTCGGGCTTTCACTACACTCATTTATATTGCTCAGAAACAATTTAAAATGAGACCATATTATTCTACACATCAATTTACATAAGAATCAGCATTAATCTTGATATGCATGAAAATACACTAAATGCGCAATTTTCGGGCTTTCAGTACACTCATTTATATTGCTCTGAATCAATTTTAAATGAAACCATATGATTCTACACATCAATTTACATAAGAATCAGCATTAATCTTGATATGCATGAAAATACACCAAATGCGCAATTTTCGGGCTTTCACTACACTCATTTATATTGCTCAGAATCAATTTTAAATGCGACCATATGATTCTACACATCAATTTACATAAGAATCAGCATTAATCTTGATATGCATGAAAATACACTAAATGCGCAATTTTCGGGCTTTCACTACACTCATTTATGTCGCTCTGAATCAATTTCAAATGCGACCATATGATTCTACACATCAATTTACATAAGAATCAGCATTAATCTTGATATGCATGAAAATACACTAAATGCGCAATTTTCGGGCTTTCACTACATTCATTTATATTGCTCAGAATCAATTTTAAATGCGACCATATGATTCTACACATCAATTTACATAAGAATCAGCATTAATCTTGATATGCATGAAAATACACTAAATGCGCAATTTTCGGGCTTTCACTACACTCATTTATATTGCTCTGAATCAATTGTAAATGCGACCATATGATTCTACACACAATTTACATAAGAATCAGCATTAATATTGATATGCATGAAAATACACTAAATGCGCAATATTCGGGCTTTCACTACACTCATTTATATTGCTCTGAATCAATTTAAAATGAGACCATATGATTCTACACATCAATTTACATGAGAATCAGCATTAATCTTGATATGCATGAAATTACACTAAATGCGCAATTTTCGGGCTTTCACTAAACTCATTTATATTGCTCAGAATCAATTTTAAATGAAACCATATGATTCTACTCATCAATTTACATAAGAATCAGCATTAATCTTGATATGCATGAAAATACACTAAATGCGCAATTTTCGGGCTTTCACTACACTCATTTATATTGCTCAGAATCAATTTTAAATGAAACCATATGATTCTACACATCAATTTACATAAGAATCAGCATTAATCTTGATATGCATGAAAATACACTAAATGCGCAATTTTCGAGCTTTCACTACACTCATTTATTTTGCTCAGAATCAATTTTAAATGCGACCATATGATTCTACACATCAATTTCCATAAGAATCAGCATTAATCTTGATATGCATGAAAATACACTAAATGCGCAATTTTCGGGCTTTCACTACACTCATTTATATTGCTCAGAATCAATTTTAAATTAAACCATATGATTCTACACATCAATTTACATAAGAATCAGCATTAATCTTGATATGCATGAAAATACACTAAATGCGCAATTATCGGGCTTTCACTACACTCATTTATTTTGCTCAGAATCAATTTTAAATGCGACCATATGATTCTACACATCAATTTACATAAGAATCAGCATTAATCTTGATATGCATGAAAATACAATAAATGCGCAATTTTCGGGCTTTCACTACACTCATTTATATTGCTCAGAATCAATTTTAAATGAAACCATATGATTCTACACATCAATTTACATAAGAATCAGCATTAATCTTGATATGCATGAAAATACACTAAATGCGCAATTTTCGGGCTTTCACTACATTCATTCATATTGCTCAGAATCAATTTTAAATGCGACCATATTATTCTACACATCAATTTACATAAGAATCAGCATTAATCTTGATATGCATGAAAATACACTAAATGCGCAATTTTCGGGCTTTCACTACACTCATTTATATTGCTCTGAATCAATTGTAAATGCGACCATATGATTCTACACACAATTTACATAAGAATCAGCATTAATCTTGATATGCATGAAAATACACTAAATGCGCAATTTTCGAGCTTTCACTACACTCATTTATTTTGCTCAGAATCAATTTTAAATGCGACCATATGATTCTACACATCAATTTACATAAGAATCAGCATTAATCTTGATATGCATGAAAATACACTAAATGCGCAATTTTCGGGCTTTCACTACACTCATTTATATTGCTCAGAATCAATTTTAAATTAAACCATATGATTCTACACATCAATGTACATAAGAATCAGCATTAATCTTGATATGCATGAAAATACACTAAATGCGCAATTTTCGGGCTTACACTACACTCATTTATATTGCTCTGAATCAATTTCAAATGCGACCATATGATTCTACACATCAATTTACATAAGAATCAGCATTAATCTTGATATGCATGAAAATACACTAAATGCGCATTTTTCGGGCTTTCACTACACTCATTTGTATTGCTCAGAATCAATTTTAAATGCGACCATATGATTCTACACATCAATTTACATAAGAATCAGCATTAATCTTGATATGCATGAAAATACACTAAATGCGCAATTTTCGGGCTTTCACTACACTCATTTATATTGCTCTGAATCAATTGTAAATGCGACCATATGATTCTACACATCAATTTACATAAGAATCAGCATTAATCTTGATATGCATGAAAATACACTAAATGCGCAATTTTCGGGCTTTCACTACACTCATTTATATTGCTCAGAATCAATTTTAAATGAGACCATATGATTCTACACATCAATTTACATAAGAATCAGCATTAATCTTGATATGCAAAAAATACACTAAATGCGCAATTTTCGGGCTTTCACTACACTCATTTATTTTGCTCAGAATCAATTTTAAAAGCGACCATATGATTCTACACATCAATTTACATAAGAATCAGCATTAATCTTGATATGCATGAAAATACACTAAATGCGCAATTTTCGGGCTTTCACTACACTCATTTATATTGCTCAGAATCAATTTTAAATTAAACCATATGATTGTACACATCAATGTACATAAGAATCAGCATTAATCTTGATATGCATGAAAATACACTAAATGCGCAATTTTCGGGCTTACACTACACTCATTTATATTGCTCTGAATCAATTTCAAATGCGAACATATGATTCTCCACATCAATTTACATAAGAATCAGCATTAATCTTGATATGCATGAAAATACACTAAATGCGCATTTTTCGGGCTTTCACTACACTCATTTGTATTGCTCAGAATCAATTTTAAATGCGACCATATGATTCTACACATCAATTTACATAAGAATCAGCATTAATCTTGATATGCATGAAAATACACTAAATGCGCAATTTTCGGGCTTTCACTACACTCATTTATATTGCTCTGAATCAATTGTAAATGCGACCATATGATTCTACACATCAATTTACATAAGAATCAGCATTAATCTTGATATGCATGAAAATACACTAAATGCGCAATTTTCGGGCTTTCACTACACTCATTTATATTGCTCAGAATCAATTTTAAATGCGGCCATATGATTCTACACATCAATTTACATAAGAATCAACATTAATCTTGATATGCATGAAAATACACTAAATGCGCAATTTTCGGGCTTTCACTACACTCATTTATATTGCTCAGAAACAATTTAAAATGAGACCATATTATTCTACACATCAATTTACATAAGAATCAGCATTAATCTTGATATGCATGAAAATACACTAAATGCGCAATTTTCGGGCTTTTCAGTACACTCATTTATATTGCTCTGAATCAATTTTAAATGAAACCATATGATTCTACACATCAATTTACATAAGAATCAGCATTAATCTTGATATGCATGAAAATACACCAAATGCGCAATTTTCGGGCTTTCACTACACTCATTTATATTGCTCAGAATCAATTTTAAATGCGACCATATGATTCTACACATCAATTTACATAAGAATCAGCATTAATCTTGATATGCATGAAAATACACTAAATGCGCAATTTTCGGGCTTTCACTACACTCATTTATATTGCTCAGAATCAATTTTAAATGAAACCATATGATTCTACACATCAATTTACTTAAGAATCAGCATTAATCTTGATATGCATGAAAATACACGAAATGCGCAATTTTCGGGATTTCACTACACTCATTTATTTTGCTCAGAATCAATTTAAAATGCGACCATATGATTCTACACATCAATTTACATAAGAATCAGCATTAATCTTGATATGCATGAAAATACACTAAATGCGCAATTTTCGGGCTTTCACTACACTCATTTATGTCGCTCTGAATCAATTTCAAATGCGACCATATGATTCTACACATCAATTTACATAAGAATCAGCATTAATCTTGATATGCATGAAAATACACTAAATGCGCAATTTTCGGGCTTTCACTACATTCATTTATATTGCTCAGAATCAATTTTAAATGCGACCATATGATTCTACACATCAATTTACATAAGAATCAACATTAATCTTGATATGCATGAAAATACACTAAATGCGCAATTTTCGGCCTTTCACTACACTCATTTATATTGCTCTGAATCAATTTAAAATGAGACCATATGATTCTACACATCAATTTACATGAGAATCAGCATTAATCTTGATATGCATGAAATTACACTAAATGCGCAATTTTCGAGCTTTCACTACACTCATTTATATTGCTCAGAATCAATTTTAAATGAGACCATATGATTCTACTCATCAATTTACATAAGAATCAGCATTAATCTTGATATGCATGAAAATACACTAAATGCGCAATTTTCGGGCTTTCACTACACTCATTTATATTGCTCAGAATCAATTTTAAATGAAACCATATGATTCTACACATCAATTTACATAAGAATCAGCATTAATCTTGATATGCATGAAAATACACTAAATGCGCAATTTTCGGGCTTTCACTACACTCATTTATATTGCTCAGAATCAATTTTAAATGAGACCATATGATTCTACACATCAATTAACATAAGAATCAGCATTTATCTTGATATGCATGAAAATACACTAAATGCGCAATTTTCGGTCTTTCACTACACTCATTTATATTGCTCAGAATCAATTTTAAATTAAACCATATGATTCTACACATCAATTTACATAAGAATCAGCATTAATCTTGATATGCATGAAAATACACCAAATGCGCAATTTTCGGGCTTTCACTACACTCATTTATATTGCTCTGAATCAATTTTAAATGAGACCATATGATTCTACACATCAATTTACATAAGAATCAGCATTAATGTTGATATGCATGAAAATACACTAAATGCGCAAATTTCTGGATTCACTACACTCATTTATATTGCTCTGAATCAATTTTAAATGAGACCATATGATTCTACACATCAATTTACATAAGAATCAGCATTAGTCTTGATATGCATGAAAATACACTAAATGCGCAATTTTCGGGCTTTCACTACACTCATTTATATTGCTCTGAATCAATTTAAAATGAGACCATATGATTCTACACATCAATTTACATAAGAAACAGCATTAATCTTGATATGCATGAAAATACACTAAATGCGCAATTTTCGGGCTTTCACTACACTCATTTATATTGCTCAGAATCAATTTCAAATGAGACCATATGATTCTACACATCAATTTACATAAGAATCAGCATTAATCTTGATATGCATGAAAATACACTAAATGCGCAATTTTCGGGCTTTCACTACACTCATTTATTTTGCACAGAATCAATTTTAAATGCGACCATATGATTCTACACATCAATTTGCATAAGAATCAGCATTAATCTTGATATGCATGAAAATACACTAAATGCGCAATTTTCGGGCTTTCACTACACTCATTTATATTGCTCTGAATCAATTTTAAATGAGACCATATGATTCTACACATCAATTTACATAAGAATCAGCATTAATCTTGATATGCATGAAAATACACTAAATGCGCAATTTTCGGGCTTTCACTACACTCATTTATATTGCTCTGAATCAATTTTAAATGCGAACATATGATTCTACACATCAATTTACATAAGAATCAGCATTAATCTTGATATGCATGAAAATACACTAAATGCGCAATTTTCGGGCTTTCACTACACTCATTTATATTGCTCAGAATCAATTTTAAATGAGACCATATGATTCTACACATCAATTTACATAAGAATCAGCATTAATCTTGATATGC
>JBBBDQ010003663.1:0-14240 GCA_037127315.1 Ascarosepion bandense | reverse complement strand
CCTGGGAGAAGTTTCGGGTCCCCTGTGGATAACCCATCCACTGAGGTGAGCTTAAGGAGTGGTCTTAGCAGCTTACGACGCTGTGACGACCACCCCGAAGAAATGTCCTCCTTCACCTTCATCAGCGCCTCCCCACGCGGGAGGTTCATCTTCTTCTTCGCCTTACTGGGAGTGGGAATAGGAGCAGGGGAGGATGTGGGAGTTAAGGAACTGATTTTCCTAAGGGGGGTCAAAAAGGGGGTTGGGGACTGGGCAGCTTTACGCGGGGACGCGGGAAGGCTTCTCGCCTTATCCGCATAAGTAGTTCTTGCAGGCGACACCGGAGCTGAGGCACATTTTTTCTCTGCTGGGCTTTTTTCCCTGCTCCTACTTCTTCTGCGGGCCTTGGGAGTATCCTTTCGTTCTTCCACCTCCTCCTCTCTCCCCCGCTTTAGGGAAGCCGATCTATCAACTTCCATTGGAAGATCCTTTTTCGGGGAAGGACTCCTCTCCTTTCTTTGTTTGGGTGGAGACTTTTTAGGAGGCGACTCCTTGGGTTTCACCGGCGTCTTGGCAGGTGGAGGCACCTTCTCTGGGGACGGTGTTTTGCCCTTCTTTCTGCCCACCACCTGCCATTCGCCCTCCTTGTTGCCCACGGGAGCTTGCGTGGGTGAAGCTGTTTTTGGGCCTTCCTTTTCTTTTGCCGCTGGCTGCTGCTTAGTTGGTTGAGCTGGTTGGGTTTTTGGGGTCGGATTCTTGGACGGGCAGACCCTCGCGACATGGTCCGCCGCCCCGCAGACCCAACAGCACGGCTTCCTCCCTTCAACTATCACATAAATGACCCGACCTCTGCAGGTGAGCGTGTTGGGAACTTTGGCTATCTTTTCCTTAGACATCGTCACCAGCAGGGTCATGTCTCCCGTAATATAGCCTGACTTAGACCGTAGCGAGGAGACTCCGGCCACCTTCCCAAAGTTAGCAAAGAAGGCGCCAACATGGTCCTCAGCAATGTCCATGGGGACGCCGTGCAAAGTGACCTTAACCTTCCGGGCACCCATGTATTCTGTATGGAGCTGGAGAGTTTTCGTCTCCAGCACCACCCCGACCAGACGTTTGGCTTCGTCGGTCGTGCCCAGCAGGACGTCCCACATGGCACTACTCTTCCTCGCTACGGCCCTAGCCTTGATCTTAAGTGCTCCGATAGCTTCCTCAAACGTATCCCTCGGCACTGCGATTAATCTCTGGGACTTGATATCCTTAGTGATGAGAGTAATAGTTCTAGTTTGGATGTCCGCCAGTTCTCCGGGGACCGAGACCAGCTCGGTGCCTTTGATGTATTCCGCGTACTTTATCCTCATCCTCTCGTAGTACTCCTCATCCTTATTTATAGGTTTTCCCCCTGTCCAACCAGAAGTTGAAGGCTTGGGGGACCCGGGAGCTGATGGCACTCCTTCCGGCGTTGGTACTACTGCTGCTGCTACTCTAGGTACTGAAGGGGGATTATCCCGAGGCGGTAATGCCCAATCCCCCTCCTTTCCACCCACCGAGGCCGTGGTGGGAGGAACGATCACATCTGGCCTATCGGAGGCCATTGCCTCCTAAGAGGCTAAGCGCGAGACACCTGCCTCCGGTGTTTCGCGTCCTTCGCAGGTCGCTACTTTACGCGGCCCAAGCTATAAACTTGGGTGGAGACCACAATGCCACACTTGACCAAAGTAATAGTAAGTATCACTTAGGAACAGATACTACAATTTGATCCTAACCAAACCGACCACGCAAACATAAAAAAGTCTGGGGGAGGGGTTGGTCATTATTTATTTGCAATAAATTACAAATTCTGGCACAAGGCCAACAAATGGGAGGGGGAACAAAAACTTGGGATGGTCTTCAGTAACTATCTTATACCTAGCTAATCCGATTCACGACCCATACATACGTTACAATTTTCTCATTCACCATAAAAATTTGTCCATCAACACTCATACCTATCAAGCACCAAAATACCGCAAAATCATACCGGGGACCTAAAAACGCCCCAAATGTAATTAAAAATTTGTTTATTTACAATATATACAATAGTGTACAAAAATAAATTTAAAACTTTATTCATGAAATGACATGATGGGAAGGGGGAATGAAGAAACAAAAAATCCCCAAAACAAAAGACAATTTCAAATGAATATATATACACAATGTTAGTAAGACCCAAACACACCACATTAATTAAAGAGGCCACTGTATTCTGCCATAAAAGACAAAATCAAGCAGCTCTCTTTCTAAGGGGAATGGAGAAGCAGGGAACAAAAATAAAAAGGACTGGAGAATATATAAGGCTGACCCAGCCGAGAATGAAAACGGGACAAAATAACAATGGACAATGGGAATCTCGAACTGGATCATAACAAAAGTAATGGAGCCGGGAACAGGCTAGGACAAACACATTCACTCACATTAACTAGGCACAAAAAAGACTTCTTACCTTAACCACGGGAGGGGTTCCAAAGGAATCCACCCCGATGCAACTAGCAGATCTAAAAGAGAAAATCAAGGCTAGCCCCGGTCACGCGAACCAGGCTCGCCGCATATACCCACCTTTCGCTGAACTCTGTCGGGTGCAGCCGTTTCCGTTCAGTTCTAATCTTAATTTTGAGCTGGTGCTCAAAATATCGGATTAGATCCTGATCCGAAAGACGACCGCCCCGCAAGACTTCCTCCAGACGCGTCATCCAAATCACCATTCTAGCCGTTGGCCAGTAGCGACAGAAACACCATCCGCTTCACTCCAGAGTACGGGGGCGACACATTGTCCACAGCGTATGCGCGATCAATGAGCACAAGCTCCCGCGGCGCGATACGAGCAGTCAACTCGCCGACACGCGCCCACAACGGGCGAACGCGCGCACAATGGAAGAAGGCGTGCGCAGACGTCTCCTTAATTCCAAGGACGCAACGCTCACAATCTGGCAAATCCGCCAGGCCCATTGCGAAACGCTTGTCGTTGAGAGACAAACCATTCCGAGCCAATCGCCAGGTCAGAGAAAACTCAGATTTGTTGAGCCAATCCGCACCTGGCGCCCAAGACCAATGAGAGCGATACTCCTCTCTCGACATGCCGAGCTTACTCCACAGTTCATCCTTCACGGCGCCCTCCACTAATCCCCGATAGAAGATTCTCCTAGGCCGTGAAAGGTCACTGGACCATGGAATGGCCCGAAGGGCCGTCAGACATTCGAGCAGGAATTTCGGTCGCCCCCAAGGCCTATTGCTAGTCCTCAGGAGCGGGGGAGTGATAGTGAGGCTAGGGAACATGTCCCTCACTACCCCCGCAAGCAACCGATCTTCCTCCAACGCGCGCCTGAGGAATGCCAACCTCGAAGCGAGCACGTGGCTCCTCAAGTGTGGCATCCCCAGACCCCCTTGACACGGACGGAGGCAACAGACTCCTTTGTCGACCATGTGTTTGCGTCCTCTCCAAAGACAGGAGAATAGCAAACGCTCGAGCGCCTTCTCATGATCGTCACAAAGGGGAAGTACAGACAGCCGGTAAAGCATTCTGGGAAAGAGGTATGTATTACACACCTCCGCCAGACCCTTCACGGAGAGACTCCGTCGACGCCAAATCTCGACCGACGCGCCGACCTTTGCCTGTACTTCTGACCAGTTTTTCTCCAACTGTAAGTCCGGACCGAACCAAACTCCGAGGAGCTTGACCGGCCCGTCCGTCCAGTCGAAGGGCCCCGGGAGGGAAACACCCTTCCAGGCACCTAACCGCAAGCCGGACGACTTGTCGCGGTTAATTCTGGCCCCTGTTACCTGTTCGTACCGTTCAAGCGCCTT
This sequence comes from Ascarosepion bandense, assembly GCA_037127315.1. Classification (NCBI taxonomy): domain Eukaryota; kingdom Metazoa; phylum Mollusca; class Cephalopoda; order Sepiida; family Sepiidae; genus Ascarosepion; species Ascarosepion bandense. The sequence continues at coordinate 10,424 of JBBBDQ010003663.1, read as the reverse complement.
CTGTACCGCCCTTATGTCCCTGCGGGAGGACACAAAGGTCGTTACGTCATCGGCGTACGCGGAAACCCTGGCTCGAGCTCCACCAGGGACAGCAATTCCACGCAGGACCGGACTGCACGTCTCGTCCCTTAGCCGGCGAAGGAGAGGCTCCAACGCCAGGACGTAAAGGAGAGGCGACAGTGGACAACCCTGTCGGACCGACCTAGACAGCGCGAAAGCGCTCGACAGCTTCCCGTTCACCTGTACCACAGCCTTGGGGGAGCGATACAGAAGGAAGGCTAATCCAGCGGCTGAAGTCGGGTTTGAATCCGGCGGCCTGCAGGACAGCAGCCAGGTAGCCATGGTCAATCCTATCAAATGCCTTGGACTGATCCAAATTGATCAGCGCGGCCTCTTCGTCGTCTTCTACACCCTCTACGATCGTGCGAATCAAGTGCAGGTTGCTCTGAATTGTTCGTCCCTTCACAGAACAAGTCTGATCCGGTTCCAACAGAGACTCGGCAACTAGCTGCAAGCGATTCGTCAGGATCTTGGCCAAACTCTTTAACTCTGTGTTTAGCAGAGTTATGGGCCTGTAATCATCTAATCCCCGCCCAACCTTCTTGCCTTTTCCCAACAGCGTGATCACGCCCCTGGTGATCCGACCGGGGATGGACCCCTGCCGAAACCAGTGGTTGAACACGACAGTCAAGAGCGGGACAAAAAGGTGCGACATCCTCAAGTACAATTCATAGGGCAAACCATCCAAACCTGGCGACTTGCCACTGCCGGTCTTCTTCAAAGCCGCGTAGACTTCGTCCTCCGTAGGTCTTCCCCTTCGCAGCTAGCGCCTCAGCCGGCAAAAGCCGGGGAAAGTCAGCCAAATAGCTGCGAAACTCCTCGTCACGGAGACCAGGCTCCTTGGTAAACCGGTGTTCGAAATGCTGCCGGAACGCCTCGCACATGTCGTCAGTGGACCTAAGGAGATGTCCCTCCGGGTCGCGCACCTCTCGAATGTACCGATCGCCGGCCCGACGAATTTCTTCCTTGCGCAGTTCTGCGCCCATGTTCACAGCTTCGGAAGACATCTTGCTTAACTTAGCTCTAATTACCTGACCCATATAGCGCTCGCTAGTCGTGCGCCTCAGGGCCTCCCTGGCTAAGGCTATCTCTAGGGGATCCCCACCAGCCTCCGCCCGGGCGAAATTAGCACTAAGTGTCTTTGCCTCCGCAGCCTTATCTAGTTTGAGCCGCTGGCTATATTTGGTGGCGAAAGACCTAATGGAGTCCTTAAGGTTAACCCACCACTTATTCCCAATGACTCGCCCAATTAACGCCCGCTGAACTAGTTTTGTCAGCTGGTCACGAAAGTCCCGCCTGTCCAGTAAGGACTGATTGAACTTCCAATAACCAGCCAACCTAGGCCTAAAGTCTAACACCACACGGGCACAAACGAGTTTGTGGTCCGTGTAGCCTAGCCAGTGGAACGTTGGACATTCTAAGAAGTCTATGTCGGCCACTCTCACTAACATCCTATCCAGGTACGCAGATACCCGGGTAGAAGGCCAATTAAGCGCCCACGTCCACATACTCCCATCCGGATGATCGACCCGGTATCTATCGACGAGACCAAATTCGTCGATCAGATCAACCAGGCTACGATCATCATTCCTCCCGCTAGCGCCCCTCCCTCTATCCCATTTGGGGGTTAGGATGGCATTCCAGTCCCCAACTAAGATTAGCCGTGTTGAATGCACCATAAAGGGCTCCAACAGCCGAAAGAAAGAGACACGCTCACCTTGCTTATTGGGCGCATAAACCACAATCAGCCGGAACAATTTGCTTTTCACTGCAATATCGGCCACGATCAGCCGGCCCTCGGCACCGACATGGACAAGGTCAACCTTCGCGTCCAGGGTACGCTTGACCAGCAAAGAAACACCTCTGGCTTGCCGGCTCCCATATGCTGAATAGACGACAAAGTCGTTAGACAGCACACACGAGTCGACTTCGCAAACAAAGTGAGTCTCTTGGATCGCGGCCACATCCACGCCGAAGGACAAGAGGTCACGAAGCAGGCGAGCCGCCTTACCCCGATCCCTCAGGCCCTTCGCATTCAAGCTGGCTATCTTAATAGACATCTTTTAAACCTGAAAAAGAAAAAAGAAAAAACAGGCAACAAAGGCTCTCTAATTGCATACGGGACGGAAATCTTTAGCAGAAAGGACCCCGACGGACTGTCCTAGGGGAACCCGTTCCTACATCGGACGTAATCCGCCCGTCTAGGACAATCCCGCCGACGTCCGTGGGGTAAGTTAGTTTTACCACCCTATACAGACAGGGGTGGAGTAAAACAGGGAACCTCCCCGCACAATTCTTAGACATTTTTTTGAGTTCAGGAGTATTCTCCTGAACCATTCTCAGCTTTGGATACAGTCTTTTAACTTCACTGATGTGGTCCCAGACCCGCAGGTTACCCCCGGTGTTTCTCACGAGGGTAATTACTCCTGGGGCCTGGGAAAAGTTCCTGGGGTCATCCGTGGACAAATTGTCAACAGAGGTTAACCTCAGTAGCGGCTTCAATAATTTCCGCCTTTGTGACGACCACTCTGCGGTTAAGTCCTCCGGAATTTTCATAAGCTCTTCCCCCCGGGGCAGGGCTTTTTTCTTTTTTGCCCGAGCGGGAGTGGGCATAGGAGAAGGGGTGGGAGTGGGGGTTAAAATCACCTGTTTTAAGGGGGTCAATTTGAAGGTTGGGGACTGGGAAGCTTTCCGCGGGGACGAGGGAAGGCTCCTTGCTTTATCAGCGTAAGAACGTCTCTCCGGAGATACCGGCAGTGATGAACATTTTGCAGGAATTTTTTTTTTCCCTGCTTCTGCTTCTTCTTCGACTCTTGCTGGCTTCGTGGCGTTCCTCCTCCTCTTCCCTACCACGCTTCAGGGACGCTGATCTTTCCGTCTCCATGTCTTCCTCTACCACTTCTGGTTTTGGGGGGATTTCTTCCCCTTCCCCTGTTTGGAGGGCGACTTTTCCACTGTCGGCTCTTTTGGCTTTGAAGGAGCCTTGGCAGGTGACGGCACCTTCGAAGGAGAAGGCGTTTTGGTCTTCTTCCTCGCCACCACCTGCCAATCGCCCTCCTTGTTCGCTCCTAGAGCTGGTGTTGGTGGCGCTGGTGCTGGTGCTGGTGACGCTGCTTCCTTTCCTCCTGTGGGTTTGTCCTGCTGCTTGGTTGGTTGGGTCTTCGGGGCCGGATTCTTTGTCGGGCACGCCTTGGCGACGTGCTCCGCCGCCCCACAGACCCAACAGCAAGGTTTCCTGCCCTCAACGATGACAAAAATGGCTCGTTTCCTGCAGGTGAGGATGTTTGGAGATTTCTTCAATTTGCTTCTTGGAAAGGGTCATCTGCAGGGTCATGTCACCGTTCAGGAAACCCGCCTTAGAACGGCCCGAAGAGACCTCGGCAACCTTCCCAAATCTCGCGAAAAAGGCGCCGACGTGGTCCTCGGAGATATCCATGGGGACGCCGTGCAGTGTTACCTTTAACTTCCGCATCCCCATGTACTCTGTCAGGAACATGAGATTCTTGGTCTCCAGGACCACTCCAGTCAACTTCTTGGCCTCTTCGGGCGTGCCCAGCAGGACATCCCACGTTGCATTGCTCCTCCTCGCCACTGCCTTCGCTCTAATGTTCAGGGCCTGGATGGCCTCTTCCAAGCTATCCCTGTTGACCCCCACAACCTTTTGTGTTTTGCGGTCTTTGGAGATGAGGGATATTATCCTTGCTTCGACATCTGCCAACTTCTCTGGCACCGATAATAGCTCCGTGCCAGAAATGTAGCTTGCATATTTTTCCTTCAGGCTGTCATAATACTCCTCCCCCTTTATTTGCACCTTTCCTCCTTTCCAGCCAGAGGTAGAAGGTTTGGGGGAGGCTGGCACTGCCGCTGGTACCGGTCCGGGTCCTTCTGCTGGTACTTCTACGGAGGGTGACTCCCGTGGCGGTAATTGCCAGTCACCCTCCTTTCCTCCCACCGACGCCGTGGTGGGGGGAACGACTTCCACCGGCCCATCTGTGGCCATTGCCACAAAGTGGCCGAACACCGGACAACTGTTTTTCCGGTGTTTCGCGCGAGAAACGCTACTTTACCGTGGCCCGAGCTATAAACTCGGGCTGGAAAACCAGATTGTCAAGAAACAAGGAACTAACAAATATCACTGCGGAACAAATGTCAAACCTTGTTCTTATTACCATTCACCACACAACAAAAAGCCGGGTGGGGAAGGGTTGGTACGTATTTATTTGCATAAAATACAAATTCTGGCTCAAGGCCAAACAATGGGGAGGGGGAACAAAAACTTGGGTTGGTCTTCCGTCACTATCTTATACCTAGCTAATCCGATTCACGACCCATACATACGTTACAATTTTCTCAGTCACCATAAAAATTTGTCCATCAACACTCATACCTATCAAGCACCAAAATACCGCAAAATCATACCAGGGACCTAAAAACACCCCAAATGTACATAAAAATTTGTGTATTTACAATATTTACAATAGTGTACAAAAATAAATTTAAAACTTTATTCATGAAATGACATGATGGGGAGGGGGAATGAAGAAACAAAAAAACCCCAAAACAAAAAACAATTTCAAATGAATATATATACATGGGTTAGTAAGACCCAAACACACCCACATAATTAAAGAGGCCACTGTATTCTGCCTTAAAAGACAAAATCAAGCAGCTCTCTTCTAAGGGGAATGGATAAGCAGGGGGCAAAAATAAATTGGACTGGAGAATGTATAAGGCTGACCCAGCCGAGAGTGAAAACGGGACAAAATAATACTTGGACAATGGGAATCTCGAACTGGATCATAACAAAAGCAATGGAGCCGGGAACAGGCCAGGACAAACACATCCACTCACATTAACTAGGCACAAAAAGAACTTCTACCTTAACCACGGGAGGGGTTCCAAAGGAATCCACCCCGATGCAACTAGCAGATCTAAAAGAGAAAATCAAGGCTAGCCCCGGTCACGCGAACCAGGCTCGCCGCATATACCCACCTTTCGCTGAACTCTGTCGGGTGCAGCCGTTTTCGTTCAGTTCTAATCTTAATTTTGAGCTGGTGCTCAAAATATCGGATTAGATCCTGATCCGAAAGACGACCGCCCCGCAAGACTTCCTCCAGACGCGTCATCCAAATCACCATTCTAGCCGTGGCCAGTAGCGACAGAAACACCATCCGCTTCACTCCAGAGTACGGGGGGCGACACATTGTCCACAGCGTATGCGCGATCAATGAGCACAAGCTCCCTGCGGCGCGATACGAGCAGTCAACTCGCCAACACGCGCCCACAACGGGCGAACGCGCGAACAATGGAAGAAGGCGTGCGCAGACGTCTCCTTAATTCCAAGGACGCAACGTTCACAATCTGGCAAATCCGCCAGGCCCATTGCGAAACGCTTGTCGTTGAGAGACAAACCATTCCGAGCCAATCGCCAGGTCAGAGAAAACTCAGAGTTGTTGAGCCAATCCGCACCTGGCGCCGAAGACCAATGAGAGCGATACTCCTCTCTCGACATGCCGAGCTTACTCCACAGTTCATCCTTCACGGCGCCCTCCACTAATCCCCGATAGAAGATTCTCCTAGGCCGTGAAAGGTCACTGGACCATGGAATGGCCCGAAGGGCCGTCAGACATTCGAGCAGGAATTTCGGTCGCCCCCAAGGCCTATTGCTGTCCTCAGGAGCGGGGGAGTGATAGTGAGGCTAGGGAACATGTCCCTCACTACCCCCGCAAGCAACCGATCTTCCTCCAACGCGCGCCTGAGGAATGCCAACCTCGAAGCGAGCACGTGGCTCCTCAAGTGTGGCATCCCCAGACCCCCTTGACACGGACGGAGGCAACAGACTCCTTTGTCGACCATGTGTTTGCGTCCTCTCCAAAGACAGGAGAATAGCAAACGCTCGAGCGCCTTCTCATGATCGTCACAAAGGGGAAGTACAGACAGCCGGTAAAGCATTCTGGGAAAGAGGTATGTATTACACACCTCCGCCAGACCCTTCACGGAGAGACTCCGTCGACGCCAAATCTCGACCGACGCGCCGACCTTTGCCTGTACTTCTGACCAGTTTTTCTCCAACTGTAAGTCCGGACCGAACCAAACTCCGAGGAGCTTGACCGGCCCGTCCGTCCAGTCGAAGGGCCCCGGGAGGGAAACACCCTTCCAGGCACCTAACCGCAAGCCGGACGACTTGTCGCGGTTAATTCTGGCCCCTGTTACCTGTTCGTACCGTTCAAGCGCCTTCTGTACCTGCCCTTATGTCCCCTGCGGGAGGACACAAAGGTCGTTACGTCATCGGCGTACGCGGAAACCCTGGCTCGAGCTCCACCAGGACAGTAATTCCACGCAGGACCGGACTGCACGTCTCGTCCCTTAGCCGGCGAAGGAGAGGCTCCAACGCCAGGACGTAAAGGAGAGGCGACAGTGGACAACCCTGTCGGACCGACCTAGACAGCGCGAAAGCGCTCGACAGCTTCCCGTTCACCTGTACCACAGCCTTGGGGGAGCGATACAGAAGGCTAATCCAGCGGCTGAAGTCGGGTTTGAATCCGGCGGCCTGCAGGACAGCAGCCAGGTAGCCATGGTCAATCCTATCAAATGCCTTGGACTGATCCAAATTGATCAGCGCGGCCTCTTCGTCGTCTTCTACACCCTCTACGATCGTGCGAATCAAGTGCAGGTTGCTCTGAATTGTTCGTCCCTTCACAGAACAAGTCTGATCCGGTTCCAACAGAGACTCGGCAACTAGCTGCAAGCGATTCGTCAGGATCTTGGCCAAAATCTTTAACTCTGTGTTTAGCAGAGTTATGGGCCTGTAATCATCTAATCCCCGCCCAACCTTCTTGCCTTTTCCCTCAACAGCGTGATCACGCCCCTGGTGATCCGACCGGGGATGGACCCCTGCCGAAACCAGTGGTTGAACACGACAGTCAAGAGCGGGACAAAAAGGTGCGACATCCTCAAGTACAATTCATAGGGCAAACCATCCAAACCTGGCGACTTGCCACTGCCGGTCTTCTTCAAAGCCGCGTAGACTTCGTCCTCCGTAATCTCCCCTTCGCAGCTAGCCGCTTCAGCCGGCAAAAGCCGGGGAAAGTCAGCCAAATAGCTGCGAAACTCCTCGTCACGGAGACCAGGCTCCTTGGTAAACCGGTGTTCGAAATGCTGCCGGCGCGCCTCGCACATGTCGTCGGTGGACCGAAGGAGATGCCCCTCCGGGTCGCGCACTTCTCGAATGTACCGATCGCCGGCCCGACGAATTTCTTCCTTGCGCAGTTCTGCGCCCATGTTCACAGCTTCGGAAGACATCTTGCTTAACTTAGCTCTAATTACCTGGCCCATATAGCGCTCGCTAGTCGTGCGCCTCGGGGCCTCCCTGGCTAAGGCTATCTCTAGGGGATCCCCACCAGCCTCCGCCCGGGCGAAATTAGCACTAAGTGTCTTTGCCTCCGCAGCCTTATCTAGTTTGAGCCGCTGGCTATATTTGGTGGCGAAAGACCTAATGGAGTCCTTAAGGTTAACCCACCACTTATTCCCAATGACTCGCCCAATTAACGCCCGCTGAACTAGTTTTGTCAGCTGGTCACGAAAGTCCCGCCTGTCCAGTAAGGACTGATTGAACTTCCAATAACCAGCCAACCTAGGCCTAAAGTCTAACACCACACGGGCACAAACGAGTTTGTGGTCCGTGTAGCCTAGCCAGTGGAACGTTGGACATTCTAAGAAGTCTATGTCGGCCACTCTCACTAACATCCTATCCAGGTACGCAGATACCCGGGTAGAAGGCCAATTAAGCGCCCACGTCCACATACTCCCCATCCGGATGATCGACCCGGTATCTATCGACGAGACCAAATTCGTCGATCAGATCAACCAGGCTACGATCATCATTCCTCCCGCTAGCGCCCCTCCCTCTATCCCATTTGGGGGTTAGGATGGCATTCCAGTCCCCAACTAAGATTAGCCGTGTTGAATGCACCATAAAGGGCTCCAACAGCCGAAAGAAAGAGACACGCTCACCTTGCTTATTGGGCGCATAAACCGCAATCAACCGGAACGACTTGCTTTTCACCTGCAATATCGGCCACGATCAGCCGGCCCTCGGCACCGACATGGACAAGGTCAACCTTCGCGTCCAGGGTACGCTTGACCAGCAAAGAAACACCTCTGGCTTGCCAAAGGCTCCCATATGCTGAATAGACGACAAAGTCGTTAGACAGCACACACGAGTCGACTTCGCAAACAAAGTGAGTCTCTTGGATCGCGGCCACATCCACGCCGAAGGACAAGAGGTCACGAAGCGGAGGCGAGCCGCCTTACCCCGATCCCTCAGGCCCTTCGCATTCAAGCTGGCTATCTTAATAGACATCTTTTAGTTCTGAAAAAGAAAAAACAAAGAACATGCAACAAAGGCACTAGTCGCATACGGGGTAGAAATCTCGGGCAGAGGGGACCCCGACGGACTGTCCTAGGGACCCTGTACCAATGTCGGACGTAATCCGTCCGTCTAGGACAATCCCGCCGACGTCGGTGGGATATGTTAGTTTTACCACCCTATATAAACTGGGGTGGAGCAAAACGGGGAACCTCCCCGAACAATTTAGAGACATTTTTCTTAATTCAGGAGTCTTTTCCCTGACCATACAAATATTTGGGAAGCTCCTTTGGGCTTCCGCAATGTGCTCCCAGACCCGCAGGTTGCCACCGGTATTTCTTATCAGGGTGATGACACCTGGGGCCTGGGAGAAGTTCTTTGGGTCCTCAGTGGATAACCCATCCACTGAGGTGAGCTTAAGGAGTGGTCTTAGCAGCTTACGACGCTGTGACGACCACCCCGAAGAAATGTCCTCCTTCACCTTCATCAGCGCCTCCCCACGCGGGAGGTTCATCTTCTTCTTCGCCTTACTGGGAGTGGGAATAGGAGCAGGGGAGGATGTGGGGAGTTAAGGAACTGATTTTCCTAAGGGGGGGTCAAAAAGGGGGTTGGGGACTGGGCAGCTTTACGCGGGGACGCGGGAAGGCTTCTCGCCTTATCCGCATAAGTAGTTCTTGCAGGCGACACCGGAGCTGAGGCACATTTTTCTCTGCTGGGCTTTTTTTCCCTGCTCCTACTTCTTCTGCGGGCCTTGGGAGTATCCATTCGTTCTTCCACCTCCTCCTCTCTCCCCCGCTTTAGGGAAGCCGATCTATCAACTTCCATTGGAAGATCCTTTTTCGGGGAAGGACTCCTCTCCTTTCTTTGTTTGGGTGGAGACTTTTTAGGAGGCGACTCCTTGGGTTTCACCGGCGTCTTGGCAGGTGGAGGCACCTTCTCTGGGGACGGTGCTTTGCCCTTCTTTCTGCCCACCACCTGCCATTCGCCCTCCTTGTTGCCCACGGGAGCTTGCGTGGGTGAAGCTGTTTTTAGGCCTTCCTTTTCTTTTGCCGCTGGCTGCTGCTTAGTTGGTTGAGCTGGTTGGGTTTTTGGGGTCGGATTCTTGGACGGGCAGACCCTCGCGACATGGTCCGCCGCCCCGCAGACCCAACAGCACGGCTTCCTCCCTTCAACTATCACATAAATGACCCGACCTCTGCAGGTGAGCGTGTTGGGAACTTTGGCTATCGTTTCCTTAGACATCGTCACCAGCAGGGTCATGTCTCCCGTAATATAGCCTGCCTTAGACCGTAGCGAGGGAGACTCCGGCCACCTTCCCAAAGTTAGCAAAGAAGGCGCCAACGTGGTCCTCAGCAATGTCCATGGGGACGCCGTGCAAAGTGACCTTAACCTTCCGGGCACCCATGTATTCTGTATGGAGCTGGAGAGTTTTCGTCTCCAGCACCACCCCGACCAGACGTTTAGCTTCGTCGGTCGTGCCCAGCAGGACGTCCCACATGGCACTACTCTTCCTCGCTACGGCCCTAGCCTTGATCTTAAGTGCTCCGATAGCTTCCTCAAACGTATCCCTCGGCACTGCGATTAATCTCTGGGACTTGATATCCTTAGTGATGAGAGTAATAGTTCTAGTTTGGATGTCCGCCAGTTCTCCGGGGACCGAGACCAGCTCGGTGCCTTTGATGTATTCAGCGTACTTTAACCTCATCCTCTCGTAGTACTCCTCATCCTTATTTATAGGTTTTCCCCCTGTCCAACCAGAAGTTGAAGGCTTGGGGGACCCGGGAGCTGATGGTACTCCCTCCGGCGTTGGTACTACTGCTGCTGCTACTCTAGGTACTGAAGGGGGATTATCCCGAGGCGGTAATGCCCAATCCCCTCCTTTCCACCCACCGAGGCCGTGGTGGGAGGAACGATCACATCTGGCCTATCGGAGGCCATTGCCTCCTAAGAGGCTAAGCGCGAGACACCTGCCTCCGGTGTTTCGCGTCCTTCGCAG